>MNCI01005627.1:1563325-1617113 GCA_015680685.1 Gnetum montanum | reverse complement strand
GATTTTAGGGTTTAGTGTTTAGGGTTATTTATGGTTTAGTATTTATGATTTAGGATTTATGAGTTGTTAAGGTTTAGTATTTAGTATTTACATTGTTTATGATTTAGTGTTTTAGGTTTAGGAATTTTATTATTTACTGTTTATGTTTTATGGTTTTTTAGGATTTAGAGATGGGTGTTTGTTAGGGTTTAATGTTTAGAATTTTTTGGATTTAGGTCTTAGGATGCTTAGGATTTGTTGTTTGTGGTGTTTTAGAGTTTAGTTTTTAGGTTTTAAGGTTTACAATCTTTGGTCTTTAGGTTTTATGATAGTTTATGGTTTGTGGATTAAGATTTTTAGTGTTTAGGATTAGAATTTTTCAAAATTTAATATTTAGGACTTTTAGGATATAGGGTTTATTGCTTAGTGTTTATAGGTTGCATGGTTTTTAGTGTTCAAGATTTGGCATTTCTTAAGGTTTAGGATTTATGGTTTAGTATTTAGGGGTTTGGGGTGCAAGGTTTTGGGAACCAAATTTTTATGATTTATTAGTTTTCAAAACATTTGTGAAATCCATCTCTTGTTCTAAATAAACCTTGAAGGTGTTAATTTCATTACCAATTATGATGTAGGAATCAAATGCACACATTGGAAGTTTGTTCTATATTGTCTAATTATTGAATAAATAACTACACAAACAGGTAGGAGTGTGGGAACCTTGAAATAATTGTAATATAAATACTAAAAATATATATAGTTTCATTAGAAATTTATGACTTATCATTTCCCACTAAAATCGGACACATGATTTTGAGTTTTCAAATGAAGAGTCTTACCATTAGGGTAACACGTTATTGTTTGCATAGTACAGTAAGACCATGTCATCTATTCTTGAATCTCCAATTGATAATAGGTGCTTATTATGAGAATAATAAAATCTTCATTTATGGCTTCAATATCCTTCTATCCTAATACATTAAATAACATTTTCTCAAGGGGATTTAGGTTTTAGGGTTTAATATTTATGATTTTAGAGTTCAGGTATTAGTGACAATGATATAGGTTTTAGATTTTAGGCTTTAGTGATTAAGGTTTAGCATATTTTAGAGTTTTGAGGATTTAGGTTGTAGGGAATCTTAGTGTTTAGGATTTAGAGTTTGATATTTTTAGGGTTTAGGATTTAGGATTTAGATCTTTAGGTTTTTATGGTTTAGGATTTTAAAGGTTTAGTATATAGGGTTTAGAATTTTGGAGGCTTTAGGATTTTAAAGGTTTAGGATTTAGGGTATAAGGTTTTTTTGATTCAATTTTTACATTGTTTAGGGTTTATGATTTATGGTATTTTAGTGTTTAGGTTTATTATGATTTAAGGTTTAAGGTTTTTTAGGATTTAGGATTTATGTCTTAGGGTTTAGAGGTTATGATCTTTTAGGATTTAAGGAAGCTAATTTATATGATTTCTTAATTTTTAAAACATTGGTGGAACCCATCTTTCAACCTAGATAATCATAGGAGGCCTAGATAATTTTATGTTAATTACATTACAAATGATATAGGAATCAAGTGCACAAGTTGGAATTTTGTTCTATGTTGTCCATGACATTGAGCTTTCAAATTTAGATTCTTACTACTAGGCTAACATCTTGCATCTATTATTACATCTTGGATTGATAATAGGTCCTTATAGTGAAGATAAAATTATCTTCATCTATGCATTGAATATCCTTATGTCATGCTGCATCATATAACATTTCCTCAATAGGGTTTAGGATTTATGATTTAGGGTTTAGAATTTTTAGGATTTAGGATTTTTAGGATTTAGTGTTTTTATGATTTAAGAATTACGATTTAGAATTTATGGATTAGGATTTAGGTTTTAAGGTTTTGCATTTTTTTACAGTTTATGATTTAGGATGTACGGTTTATGGATTAGGGTTTAGGTTTTAGGATTTAAGATTTTTTAGGGTTTAGGGTTTATGATTTTTAATGTTTAGGGTTTAGGATTTTTTAATGTTTAGTATTTAGTGAGTTTATGGTTTATGATTTTTTAGAGTTTAATGTTTATGATTTTTTAGGGTTTAGGATTTTTATTATTTAGGTTTTAGGATTTTTAGTGTTTAGGGTTTAAGGTTTTTAGGATTTATGTTTTTTTTTTAGGATTTAGTGTTTAGGGTTCTAATAGTGTAGTGTTTTGGGTTTAGTTTTTTGAGAATTTACAATTTTTTAGGATTTAGGATTTAGTCTCTTTTAGAGTTTAGTATTTAGGATTTAGGACTTGTGGTTTTTAGTGTTTAGCTTTTGAGGTTTTTTAGGATTTGGGATTTATGATTTAGAGCTTATGGTTTTTAGGGTTTAGGATTTAGGGATATTAGGATTTATGGTTTTTAGTATTTACGGTTTATAGCTTCTTAGTGTTTGTTATTTATGGTGTTTTAGGATTTAGGGTTTTTATAGTATAGGATTTATGGTGTTTTAGGATTTAGAAAAGCTAATTTTTATGATTTCATAAATTTTAAAACATTGGTGGAACACATCTCTTAGCCAATATAAGCTTATGTTAATTGCATTACTAATGATGATATAGGAATTAAATTCAAAGTTTGGAAATTTCTTCTATGTTGTGTAATTATTCACTAAATTATTGAAATACCACCAACAACTCATGATGCAAATTGTAACGTTCATTTTCCAACTTGATGTAAGATTTTATTGCAAATGTAACGCTTGTAGTCCATGAGCCAAAATCTCACATACTTTTGATTTTATAGCTCAAGAATGCCTTAAAATTGGTTGTTGCCTCACTTTCCAAGTGGAAAAAGTTACTTCATATCTATATTTGAGCTTGGAAAGGTTGAAAATACCTTGGGAATTCTCAAAATTAGCATTTTCATGGGTTTTTGTAGGGGTATAGCCTTTACTACACTAGAACCATCTACCCCTCTAGTGTAGATGGAATTGGTGGAATTTTCTATTTTCAAACAAAATCTAGCATAGTTACCAGAAAACCCAGCATAGATGTAGCATTAGAATTATTGGGATTTTCCATTTTCCTTTTTTCATTTTTTATTTTTCCAACAATGGCCAACATATTCAACCCAAGTCTTCACCAATTCAAGCATGGCCAGTGTTTCCAACATTTTCCATAGTTTTTAATAGTTTTCAATCATTTCAGACAATATCAACATAGTCCACCAAGGTTAGTGTAGTTGGGATGGTGTTAGCATAGTCACGAAAGTCCATTTACTATTTATTATAAAGAAATGGACATTAGTGTATACAATGTATTCCAAACTTACTGTAAAGGGCTCCTATTCTTAGAATTGTAACCATTACCACCTACAAATAGACATCAATCTATTAGTAATCATGACCGTGATGTGCAGCTCCAAAAATACCAATTCCATGGCCTATATAAATCAAATGTAAATACCTTATTCTAGTTTTGAACTTCTCCTGAGTGGTAGCATTTTTGGCATTTGTGCAACTAAGAGCCTTTGTAACCTTGGAATTCCTTTGGCAAAAACTGGTCTCAACACTAGGCATAGAGACTTCCAACATGGTATCACTACATCAAAGGTAGAATATCATTTATGACCATAGTTACGGATCTTGGTGGAAATTAGTGAGGATTTGTTGAAAATTGTGGTAGTGAAGCATCTAGATCGTGGAGTTTCAAGTGTAGACCATAGGCTCCAATGGAATTTAAGCTCCTTCAAGCAACTTATCGTGCACCTAGTATAAACTCTATACTTTTTGAACCTACTAATTTATTTTCTATAATAAAGTCATAGTTCATTATTCTATAGATTTAGGTTCACATTTTTATTTTTGTGTCTATTTTCATTCCCGATCTACAATTCCATTTTTGTTTATGATTCTATGTTCATTTTGGTTTAAATTTACATCTTCATGCACATTTCCATTGATACTTTTGTAAGTCCTTGGGTGATTGGCGAGATCATCCAGGATGATTTGAATCCTATTTTTAGGGGCCCTTGGGATTTGAGGATAAAATTATTCTATCACCTAGGATATTCTAGTTTCCATTTCAATAATCAAATTTTCTAGGTCGAATAGTTTTCTGGTGCTAGAAGAGGGCCTCAGCTTGAATTCTTAGCCAAAAACCTTTTCCAATATTGCATAAAAAACAAAGTCCTTTGCATTTTCAACTCCAAAACCTACGAACATATATTAAAACCAACATTTGCTACCCAAGCCCTTCCCCACATACCTCAATGTAGTTGTGATAATTGAGTTGCATTTCTGCTGTAATTTCACAGTAGTTGCTGGTTTCCTAGGAATGAACATAGTTTACATCAAAAATCCATTTTCATTTTAGAAACCCATTTTCATTCAAGAACCTAGTTTTCGTGAAAACCTATTTCCCAATTATGTTCACTAAGAAAACCACTTGTCCATTATCACCACTCAACGTAGTTGGTTGGTTATTATCCTATCTACTACATGGTTCATGATCGTATATTGTGCAATATTTCACAACAGTAGTTTTCCATTACCTTTCCATTTATAACCAACTTTGTTTGTGAAAAATCTCACCAACTACATTTTTAGTAAAAACATAGAAAAAGTTAAAACCATATCTTTGAAAATGTTGTTCAACTAGTCTCCCATTTTTCCTTTAACTTCAATGATAATAGGTCTAGTTAATAGGCCATAAGGATCTATGATCTCAAAGACTCTACCATAGTTGAATGAAGATAATCACTAAGGCTCAAGAGGGAAGTTCCTGAGTTTTTAGTAACAAACAAAGATAACTACAACTTTGTTTGTTCTAAAATTTAGGCTAGCATGCTGATGTAAAAATGAAAGTAGAAGTCATGAGGGAATATGAGCTCATTCAATTTGATGGGAAGGAATACATCTCTTTCCCATATGATAAAATACCCCTAATAGAAACATACACTTGCATCCTATCTCAACTAATTTAGATGGATGAAGAGGATGCGAAGGACAGCTAGAATGAGCAACAAGAATAAGAGGATGAGGCTAGGGCTATGTCTGAATATGATAATCTCATGGAAGGGTTATTCTAAGAATCAATTCCAAAAGCCATGATGGCTACATCAACCCCCCCTCACCTCTTTCACAGAATAGATACCCTAGTCTTCACCTCCCCTCTACCTAACCATGTTTTGGCCATTATAGAGGCACAATAGACATACTTAGTGCTACAAGCAAGGATCTTCTCCATCACCATGCTTTTCTTCACATAGATACAATCTATGTAACCCTCATCAATGCTTGTGACTACCACTAACCTATTTTCTACCTAGATGGAGCCCGTCATGGGACCTGAGATGACCTAAGGATCACATACCCCATTCATTGCCTTTGTGCCCTAGATACTAGCACAAACCTCTTTTTCATTGTTCATCCCAATGATGATAACCCAACCTATCCCCTTAATATCGCAACATATTAAGAGGTCAAAGGGCTACCAACTTACGCTATAATCTTTCGTGCGAACCCCATAACCCAAGGGGCCATCTTAGGACATGGATCAAGCCTTTTAAATGATCTAGGTCCTAATGAAAGAGTTACAAAGAGTGAAGGCTTCCAACTCATAGACCATCAAAATTATGGATATCTATTAGGACGGTTCCATTAGTCTTGTGGTCCCGTAGTTAAATCTTCCCATAGTGTTCCCATACCATAGTTCACCAAGTACAATGATGAAGGTGACCCCAACTCACATCTGATAACCTTATGCTCTGAGTGCTTGTTACTACAAGCTTGGCCACACACAATATTGAGAATCTTTCCTATGTCTCTTATGGGGAAAGCCCCTAATTCATACCATACTTTGCCAAGAGGATCCATATCCTATGTGGAGGAACCAATTTTACAATTAATTAAAAATTTCAAGTACAACTTGAGACCTGATACAACCCTTGACCAATTGATGAAGGTCAAGCACAACGTATGGTCTGACATGGCTAAAACTAGCAACTCTTGATCAATTAGCATAACGTACATACTGCTATGGCTAAAACTAGCATAACATATGCCTGACATGACCTAAAACTAGTAAACAATTTCATAACTTAGTTTGCAATTTATCCTATAGCCTTATTACCTAGCTGTTTTAAACATTTTATAGCATTATAACCAAAACAACCAATGTAGACTTAAATCATAGTTATAACATAAAACCATAAAATCATATTAAAATCATAATTCTAGAATGAGATAACCAAGAATGGAACTTAAAAATGTTAATTAAAATATCTACAACATAATAGCTGTAGCCACATGGTATGGCAAAATGTTTAACAAGAAACCAAAAATAATAAAACCATCTACAACTAAATATTTTGCTAACATTAGCCACAACAATATCAACATCAAACATGCTCATTGATAAGAACAACTAAAAATTAATAGCTAGTGAAGCTAGGAGGCATCTAGAGGAGGAGGTGAAGGGTCATTTCCACCCTTACCACCCAGCCACCAATATTGCTTGGTGCATGCAACATGATAATACAAGATAACTTAGTAATCAATGCACAACAAAACAAAGATAAAATATAAGTACATAATCAAAAAGAATAAACTAAGTAGCCAACAACATAAAAAATAAATTAAATTAAAATAAGATGAAATAGATTAAGATCAATGCTAAAATAAACAAACCTGAGAGGATTCCAAAGTAGCATACTCTGCAAGGATAGTCTAAAGACCAAACTCCAAGTGATGGAGGAGCTTGTCTTTAGTCATGCTAGCCTAGTCTATGTCCCAAAGATTAACACCATAGAGGATGTTACTCTCATTGATGTCACTCCATGTATGTGGCTTATGTGAGAATGTGACAATGGTTACCTCCCCTGAGGTGGTAGTCATCTTACAAGCAGGGAAGTTAGCACCAATCATACTATCTACAAATAACTTGTAAATTTCCTTCACATTGATTTCCTTCATAAATAACTTCAATTGGTGCTATTCCATAGATTCATCTTGCAGCCACATAAGGTAGGAATCCCACTAGGTCTTGTACTGTCTGTTGTGATCCTTTTTCACTTAGTCCCACTCAAGGAACCAAGTGCAATAATCCTTTTATTTTCTAGCATTGTTGTCTAGCAGATTCATTTGTAGCTTTTTGTCTATGACCTCTCTGACAATGGCAACCTTTCCATGAAGTGTAGCTAGTGGCACGTGAAATTTGTTTCCTTAGTGTACAAGGAGTCCCTATTACTCACTTGGGCCTCTACAAACTCCTTGTGATCCTCGAGATTCTTCACCTCCTCCATCAGCTTCTTGTTCTATTTCTTTAATGAAAAACTTTGTTCCCACAAGAAGTCATTGGAGCATTTGCATTCACATGAGGATTTTGCACATGAAGTAGCACCCTTGTACAAATTATGTGGAACATTTACTATGTCAAGAGGTATGGTAGGTAACATGTCAATCTCTATAACCTTGTTGGGATCCCATCTCATCTTGGGCATTGTAAATGATAGTAAAAAAACAATAAAACTAGATACATAAAACTAGTTAACAACTAAAAATGAAAAATAAGTAAAATTATATAACTATTACAATCAAATGAAAATTGAAAACATGTAAACAAAAAAGGAGAAATGAGTTAGTACTCTCACCAACTTCCAAATCTATCTATTGCAAATGATTTATCAAATCTTTATCTACATCGTGCATGAACTCAATCTTATCAAGGGTATCCACCCATGGTTGCATGTGGAACATAGAGGTGGAAGCATCAGCATGGGGCTATAGGGATATAACAAGCATAATAAGTAATTTATAATTGATGACCAAGGTCGAACATAAAACAAAAAAAATAATATATACAACATGTAAAACGCAAAGTCATAAGTACCTAAATGATCCTCTAATTTGATGGTAAGAGATTCACCAAATTTTGAATCCCCAAACAAAGAATCAAAGCTATCTAATGGAGGATGGTATAGACATTCATCCTCATGATGCTTCAACACTTTCTCCTATTGATGACTTCCTTTTGCCTCAGCTACTACTACTACTACTACAGTTGCATGTTCCTATTGCTTGCTTGCAAGAATGAAAACAATAGAATGTAGAATAATTTAACACATTTTGCCTATATTTCATAAAACCATAACTTAAAATTAACTTAAAAAAATTAAATAAAACAAATAGGATATACCTTTAACTCCATCATGCATGCATCTATGCTTGATGTTCAATCTTCTTTTCAATGGCTCCTTAATGACCAATGTTGTCTCATCAACCATAGGTGTCTTTAGTTTTGCTCTAGCTAAACCCTCATCTTCAGCAAGCAACATCTTCACCTTTTCCATGTTTCCTTGCTCAAATTGGGGCTCTCTCCCCATGTTGTCAAGGGATGCATAATGTTTCCCACCAAAGCCTTTGGTGGTGATGGACAATAATTCACCCACAGCCTCTAGTGGGTCCTTGGCATAGATGTTCAAAATGAGATGCCTTACCCAAGGCATAGTGAGTTGGGATGGGTCTTGAGTCACCCATCATCCATCCTTCCTCACTACAAGAAACTCTACAAATCTTTCTAACCAAGCTACTAAGAATGTGAAATGCACATGACACTTCATCATGATATTTTCTTGGAGCTTCAGGATTTTCCCATGTAGCCAAGAAACCAAATGAGCAGACTAGTTGAATTAGGTTCATTCATTAATAACCTTCTTCATGGTCCACACTTGTTCAATACTCATTATCTTCATCTACAATAGCAACTTAGGAAACACATAGGATCAGAATAGGTGATATATCTCTCTAGCCTCTAGAACATAGAACTAGCTTAGAGATAACCCCTTATTACAATTTTGAATGTTTAACTAGTCCTCAACTTCCTTTTAGATATCTAGCTCCTTACTTGCTTTGGTGATAATCATCATGTCCTCATTGGGAATACCAAAGAGGTTACTGAAGGTGGATTCTTTAACATCCAAGGTAATAGTCATACCATGCACATAGGCAATGAAGCTCTTGATATCTTTGCTATAGGGTTCAATGATGTTAATCATTTCCATAATGGAAATGATGGGGCTTGGGACCATGAAGATGTCAAACAAGCATGCATGAACAATCTTGGCCTAAATAGCCTTAGATGCTTGGTCAGCCAACCAATATTGGGTAGGTTCTACCTCCTCAAACTTAAGGATTAATGTCTCCTTAGTATATCTTGAAATGATTATAGTAACTTTGGCTAATGATACAACTCCCACATCATAACGAAAAATAGGTTGTTAGTCTTGATGTAGGTGCATTGTCTCAAACAAAACATAACAAATATAACCAAATTAAAGAAAAAATAGTGTAAACATTTAAACAACCGAAGCCTAAATAACTCAATGACCATCTAACTAGAAATAATATTGACATAAGAATACCCAAAATAAACAAAAAAAAATACTTACTTTGCCTATATGATAAAGGCATCATAGGACCTCTACTAGATGGATCCACTTTTGCATCACGAGATTGGTTTTCCCACCCACTATGTATTATACCATTGGATATGCACCTATGGTAGGCCTTAGGATGACATTTGATGTAATTATCAAATTCATGCTTCAATTCATCCATCATCTTAAGGCTTATTATTGGGCTTTTGGTAAACACCCTTGCTTTTGTTTGGGCTAAGGGTAAAAGATTATCGCCATTGATCAATTCTTGATCATTTACCCTATGCCTTTAGGTAATTAAAATAATGAAAAATATTACAAATTAATTACATAAGAAAAGGAAAATTAAAAATAAATTATAAAGGTTACACATACCCATCGATAATGTAGATGGTACTAGGTGATTCTAGAACAACATGTGTACATAATGGACAACCAAAAAGGTGTTATCAATGTTGTACCATATGAATTTTGACATATCCAAAATTTTTGATAATTTGTGAGTGTACATTATAGCTATGTCATCATGTACTTCACCCTCTACACAGAGCTCAAGATCGTCACCTAGAAACTTGATCATTATGCTAAAGGAGCAAGGCACAATGGTTTCAGCTATAGTAGCTACAGTATGGAATGCTAAGTGTCACCAAATCATCATACTAAAGTTATGTAGTAAGTATGTTAGGTACATTCTTGCTCCTGGTCTAATCCATAAAGAGTGATTTTTCCACTCCATATCCAGAGATGGAGTGTTAAACCTTGGAACATGAATACAACACAAGAGTCCCAATAGCTCTATAACAATCAAGATGGACTTCAAAAAGGCCTTATACCATCTAACACATAACCATTATAATATTGTATTAAAAAGAATTAAAGCTTAACAATTGTAAAATAAAAAAAATATTATAATTATCATGTCAATAGTTTCAGCCTTTATAACACTTCAACATGGAAAATAACAAACACTCAGAATGATATAAAACTAGCTCAAGAAGCCCAAAACCTTGTCCCACTTCATCAAGCTAGAATTTCATTCTTTATCAATCCTAAAAACACATAATTCTCCATGACTATGTGAATAGAATTCATGACAATTTTGGTCGAGTGTAGTATAATGGGAAATTGCATGAAAACCACTTCATTCCCTAAATTTAACCTCTAAGAAGTTGATTCAGTCCCTCAGAGATCTTGTGCTATTATGGGAAGCTGGTAGAGCCTTAGGAACAATTATAGAACACTAGTAATTCACATATTCCATGTGACTATAGTGAGGCCTACCTTGACTACGTTGGCCCAACATAGTCACCAATGGAAACATCTTTTTTAGCTTCTAGAAGGAAGAAAACAGAGCTAATACTTACCAATCCTTAATAACAACCCCTTACATTAGTTGTTTGGATGATTAGGAGCTCAAAAGTGATCATATTAAGCCTAGGAAATTTTCCATTAGTGTTTACTATAGTGGGAAATACATGACTATGCTAGGCCAACATAGTCACCAGTAGAGCCCAATGTAGTCACAAGAAAAAGTGTCAATTTTGATTTGAAATAGCTCTGAAATGACCTCATCATATGTCAAAACATCCTTGGCAATCCTGCAACCTCATACCATGACCTAATAAAGCCTAAAACTAGCAAAATATAATCCTTTTTGATCAATATTAATCATGTTTTATCACATTTATACCACTTTGTCTAATTTGACCTTGTTTCAAGGTGTTTTCACTTATTTTGATCTTGTTATGCATTGTTGACCTTTACAACCAATAGTTGACCTCATGAAGCTTCTACATAACATTAGTTTTATTATATCTACCTTAGTTTCTCTATTATGGCCTCTTTATACCTTTTATAGTCTTTGATTGATGTTAGATGATGGGGTTTGGTCATTCTTGACAATCATTTGACACCATGTATCTATGGCCTGCCAAGGCCCTAAACTAGCAACATGGCCTCCCTAGGCCTTAAACTAGCAAAAGTGTAATCTCATTTGAGAATATTTGACCTTATTTTTCATACTTTCATGCCACTTTATCTTGTTTTGATCTTTATTTAAAACTTTTTGGCCTTTATTCCATCCTATTTATTGATGAGTGGCGAGTACCCATATGCCCAACAATACAAATTACTAAGCATTCACACGTGATTTCGTCAAATTTTTTGGACCCTTTGTCTTCAAGTACAATAACCTTTAGGAAGTAAAACTAACCTTGATAGTCATTCGTTGCCTTCCCAATTGCACTTGCGATATGCAAAGTTATGGATAAGTGTAATTGAGGTGTATGATTTTTATTAATTTTTATGTTTTATGTTTTGGCTGCTTAAAATAAAGAATGAAAGGAATGAAGTAATTTAATTGTTAATTTAATCTAACTAACTAACCAATGTATAACTAATCCCAACATAAGCATCTGGTTCCACTTCTGTACACATATTGAACACGCATAATGCTATTGGGGTACCAAACATTAAGTGTTATTGAGATTACCAAGAATCATGCGCATGCTAAAAGTAGTTGTACTTATGTTCTTAATTAATTACTATGTAATATAGCTTAATTTAGCTTAATTACTTAAAGCATTTAAGGAAACTTCATAAAACATTAAATTCATGAAAAAAATATTTAATATAACCAAAGTGCTGCAAGTTTTATTAGAAAGCTGATCTTTATTACTGCACACACTATCATGCTTAGGTATAAAAGTGCTCAAATAAAGATCTGCGCACTCAATGACACTTGTTATAAGTACTTGGGGAAAATATTCTAAATCTAGGAAAGAAAAACTACAAGAGCTTTGCTACACTATGACAAAGACTGCCCAAACTATGCACCCAAGTTTTATATGTATATGTGAGAACACATCCTATGATATTAGATATCCAACATTGCTTCTTGGTTGTTGATATCAAGTAGTCCAATATTGGAGCCAAATAAAATACACTTCATCATACCCCCATGATTGAATGAAAAACTCATCCTCAAGTGAAAAAAAGAAGGAACAAGTCCCTTATAGAATATTGAGAAGGTATGTGATTATTAACTAACATGCAAACTGAGTTAGATGAAACAGATAGATTCTAAGTGCCTAAGTGTACAGATTCACAATCTTTTACAAAATTGGATGTTCAAGACAATAGAATTAAACATCCTAGTCAATGTGGCCCTATAGATAGTGCTACATCAATGGGGGTCCATCGATGTAACATTTTGACACTTCATCATACCCCCACAACTAAATAAAAAATTCATCCTTGAGTTCCCTTACAAAATTTGGAAGGTATAGGATTATTGATTGACACTTGACACAACAAACTAGCATTACAAAACTGAGTGCCTAGGTGTATAGATCGACATCATTAGAAAATTTGTGATATTCATAACATAAAATTGAACACCATGATATGGCTATTTCAAACTGGACAACACATCATCTGACAGCATGAAGATGGTTGAGAAGATTAAATAGTTCGAGACGATGGAGGTTCTTGAGGTTTTGAAGGATCTTCGCCAACTTCAAGCATATGCAATGGCTAAGGAGGCTATGGCTATCTTGCTATAGCTGCTAACTTTAGTTAAAAGTGAAAGGAACTTAGTAATGTCTTCATCTTCTCCTCTTTGCTTCAGGGATCATTCACAGTTTACATGACATCATCAATGTGGGCTGGAATGGGGATATTCCATAGATAGGTCATTACAAGGAACAACTCCTTGACATTGATGAACCTAGCAACAAATTATTTGTGTTCAATATTAGAAACCCTAACTATGTTTTATAACTCTAGGTAGTTATTTACTCTTTTGGCTAGGTGATGAGTGGTGAGGTACCCCTACACTCAACCATACGAAACGAGCGTAGCACGCGTGATCCGGTCGAACTTCGCAGACTAAATGCCTAAACGCCACAAAGAACACTTGGGGTTAATCATTTGTTGTCTTCCCAGACTTACTTGTTGTTGTCACAGTGTATGGTTAAGTAAGTTCGAGGTATATGATTTTTTTGGTATTTTACGGTTTATCTCCTATGCTAAAAGGTGAAGGGTTGAGGAACTAAAACTAAATCTAACTACAACACTAAGTCCTAGCGTTAGCATCCATTCCCACTTGCCGTACACACCCTGAACTGTGTGACTGTGGCTACCAAAAGCTAATCATTACTAGGATTACCACACGTAACGCACATGCTCAAAGCAGTCATACTGAGGCACTTAACTAACCTAAGTGTGACAAGAAGCCGATTCCTTGACTAGCTGTACACATCCGTAGATGCTTGTAGTCAAGTCATACTTGTCCCATGTTCTAGGAGGAAAGGGTGAGAGAATCTACTCACGATGAGTAGCTGATTCCTTGGCTAGCCGTACACGTTCGTCAACGCTCGTAACCAAGTCGTACTCATGCCACGTTACTAGGAAAGCGGTAAATAACATTAATTAAACCTATCCATGCACTACAAGGTTTATCCACAAAGCTCGTCTTTATTTCCATACATAACTTGCGTTCAAGTACAAAGCTGCTCGAATAAAGAACCGTTCACTTGGGGGACTCCTACTGCGGGCACATGGAAAATATTCTATCTCTAGGGTGATCAATCCGCCAGAGCTTTGCTACTTTACGCCTATGATGTGAAATGAGGGGAGTGCCACCTCTTATTTATAGATTTAGCGGTGGACCGCGATATCGCGTACGCGATATTGCAGGGGATGACGCAATATCGCGTATGCGATATCACGGCCTGTGCAATTTGTGTCTCATCACTAGGCTCTTGACAATGGATCTCTAATCGATATATTTGCCCTTAAGAACCTTGAGTTCAGTGTTTGCCTCTACAAGCTTTTACTTTGTGTCCTTGTGATGCTTGAACTTGGCCTCATACAATAAGTATGAGTTGGACACTTGCTTTTTCAGTTTTGACCATGGCCATCTAGTAGTTAACATAGCCAGGTTTGCATACTAAAGATTTTCAAACTCCACATAGTCACTCATCTCCTCTATTTGTAACTCTTTTAGGCAAATTTCTACTTTGTTGTATTGATCAATCAAATTGATGATGTCCTACCATAATTTGCATCCTTGTTGAAGTCACTAGAGGGTCTCATTCACCTTTACCTTTGCCACTCAAATGTGTTTCTCTTTTAGTTCCTTCTCCAAGCTAATCTAGTCTTTGTAGTAATCTTTGACTCTCTAAAATTTAAGAGCATCTAATTTCCATGTGGCTTTGTCTATTGTGATATTTTAGCAAAAGGCATGGAGCTCCTCCATGGAGAGGTTTTTGTTCTTGGCTACCAATCTTCTTAACTTTGTATTTTCTATGGCTAGTTGCTCATGCTATTGATGGTTAGAATTAGTCAATTGTTGTTTATGTGCATCAATGTTTTGCAAGCAATGATTTTCTACAGCCAACTAAACATTCTCTTAGTGGGTTAGATCTAAGGCCTTTTGAATTTTATGCTAGGTAGCCTCTACCAGGGATTGGTAAAACACTACCTTCTTCATCACACCCTCAACCCCTTTTAGCCTAGTGTGAAGTTGTTCAAGAGCTTCATATCTTGTCAATGTTGGGTTGAGAAATGTAGGGTTGAAAATCTATGCTCTCAGTTTAGCAACTTCCATAGTTAAGCATTCATGCAACTCCTTTGTTATTTTAAGTTTTCCTTCCAATATAATATTGTTGCCCATTGCCTCTAGCAGCTCCAACCAGGTTGTAGTTATATTATTCAAAAGGTCAATGACATTTGGAAGTGGTTGCCTAATTCCTACTAGTTGGTCCAATAGTTGTTCATGCTATGCTATGCTTTGTCTACCACTTATGCTCCCTATAGGCATATGCACATCTTTAAGTGTAGTGATGTCTAGTACAGATGCCGCAAATGCATTAAGTATCTTGGAAATTCTATTAACAACCATCTTTTCTACTATCTCTCACCCTTGGTGCTCCATCACTAGTAGTGTTTATACTGTCCGAAATCATCGGTCCTCGGCTGGAAGGAAACAGAGATCGTGGGATCAGCGGACATGCACAGAAGACCCTACCTTCGCCTCTGGGCAACCTGGAATGAACGAAGGTAGAGTACCTTGGATGGTCTACACGTGGATCAAGCAAGGATTTCCCCAAACGTACATCGAAGTGCTATACGCTGGGTTATACGTGAACGGCGTAACAGGCGTAAAAAAGAGCGTAAACAGCGTAACTGATGCAAACAGAGCATAAATGTAAAAGAGTGTAAATAGAATACATGCAAAAATTAGTGCAAAGAGTAACAAATTTTAGGAAGAAAATGTAACAATGGTATTTCAAAATGAGAGTACAATGCACCGATCTAACGTAGTTGTGGATTTGACACAAGGCGGAAAAAAGCTCCGGTGGATGTAGGGATGACTGTGGGCTGGTTCACACTGTGGGCACAGCGTAGAGGCTGTATGCTCAGAGTACAAGGTTGTCCAGCATACAAGGTTCTCTGCTCTGGTTCTCAGCATCTCTGCTCTGGTTTGCTCTAAAGATTTGCCAACTGACCTGGATCTAGTGAAAAAATGGGCTTTTATATAGGTTTTGACGTTAGACTCGGGTTGGGGGACACGTGGCACGCTGACCGAGTGAAAAAGCATGAAATTTACAAGTGTACAACATTTGCTGGGCGTATACGCTGAGCGTATACGCTGTATTAGGTAAGCGTAGACTCTGGGCGTATACACTGGGCGTATATGCTGTATGTGCTGGGCGTATACGTTGTGGATGTTGAGCATATACGCTAGGGCATATACGCTGGGGCATATACGCTGATGGTTGTTGGGCATATACGCTGGGGCATATACGCTAATGGTTGCTGCCTTGTACCAAGTCTTGCTCTGTAGTGCTCTCTATGCTGTCTTCGGGGATTGCATGCCAGGCGTATACATCCATCGTACCTGCTGAGCGTACATGTGAGGTGTGTACGCTGGACATCTACGCTGGGCATATACGCTGAGAATGTCAGGCGTATACGTCGGGCATATATGTTGTGGATGTGAACTTGGGCATATACATTGGGTGTATATGCTGAGAGTGCATACTTAGTGAAAATTAAGTATCTTGATCTCCGAATTTGCCATGTTTGACACCAGATGTAGTCGTGGTCATCTTTGGGTCCCAGGGACCTACTTCTTTTTGGAAAAGTACTAAGCTCAAAATTTTGTGGTGTTTCATTGGCCCCTCTTTGTTGATGCTTGGAGGAATCGACCCGAGAAGTGTCGACAAATAAGTGTAAAACACGACAAGCAACTCGATAAAGACATTGCTTATTGCCACTTGACTAAACATCATCTCACCATGTTCCATAGTACATAGGATTGGGAAGGCAAAATTTGTAGCTGGTAGGAAAATGGGGATTGTAGGGACTAGCAATGGACCAAGGGATTGCACTTGGTAAAGGGGATGCTCTGGTGTGTATCATGCTGATCCTTGTGAATAGCAATTGTTTAGCAGACTCGAAATCAAGGCATGCGATGTATGTCCTTTGGCTGAACAAGACTCTCGGTTAGTGTCCAAGAGGACTTGTTGGTGAGACTAAAGCTACGTGATGATGCATTACATTCTTTGAAGGAACAGGGCCCTTGTTTAGTGTTTAGGGGGATCCTGTTGGTGGAGAGCCAAAGCCATACAACTAGATGTTTCTTGATTGTTTTTGACATGAGTACTTGGTTTCAAGACAACTGCCTTCTCACCTGGGGCTTGTATGGGAAGTGCCAAGGGTCTTGCCATTTTTTTTAAGGAAAAAGCTTTGTTTTGCTCTTGTACTCATGCTGAAGTGCTATTTTTTGTGTTGCAACTGCTTCAAAGTGTTACAGTGCACAACAACATGCTCAAAGTTTGGGGGTGTACTGGGTGTATCAAAGGCGTGGATGAGTAGAGTATGTTGATGAATAGATAGGAAATGTACCGGAGAATGGGGATGTACTAGTGAATGGCTTGATTTTGTCTTTCCACGTGGGCTATAAACAACGTGTCATCTTGCTGCTTATGATGAAATGCATGCTTGTACGAATACCTCTAAGCGTCATCCTGCAAACACAACTCCAAGGAGACATGAAAACCATGAGTAAGTAAGTGAGCTTAAACTTAAATAGCTACTGATGAAACGAAGGCACTCGAAGAGATTTCAAGCACTGTATATGAGTGGCAGCAATGTTGGTAGGATTTTTGGATGACGAGCGGTGCAGTGATTCTGATGAAGTTTGAATATGGCCATAGATTGATGAACCAAAGATGAACTGACCAGTTTATAGTCTTAGCAGACTATGAAGAGGCAAACCCGTTTATAGTCTTAGCGGACTCTGGTGAATGCAATGGTGGTAGTTTACTGTCATGCCAGATGAGTGCTAGTTTATCGTCATTGCGGACATTGTGTGGTATCAGTTTATCGTCATGATGCCAGGACTAGCTGTGGTATCAGTTTATAGTCGTGACTTTAGGACTAGCTGTGGTATCAGTTTTAAGTCATGATCCAGGACTGGCTGTGGTATCATTTTATAGTCGTAATCCAAGACTCGCACATACCTGAGCTTGTACTCAAATATAGAACAATTTCAGGAACAAGTGATTGGTTGAATTTGCAAGCTCATTCCCTTCCATGTTAGCTAACTTAAATGCTCCATTGTCAAATGCTTTAGTGACCAAGTAGGGCCATTCCCAGTTGGCTAAGAATTTATTCGGGTGTTCTTGAATGACCTTGAGTACAAGGTTGCCTTCTTTGATGGGGCACTTATGAATGTCATGCCGATGTCGCTGCCATTGTTGTTTTTGGTACCATTCGATCTGATCGAGTACACATATGTGTTCCTCCTCCACCGAGTCCAGGTCAATGATGCGCAAGTCATTGTTTTGCTCTTTGTCGAGGAGTCTGGAAAGTGTGATCCTTAAAGATGGTACCTACAATTCTAGAGGTAAAAAAGCTTCTGAACCATAAATAAGACTATATGGTGTTTTACCTATTGAAGTTCGATGCGTAGTATGGTATGCCCACAATGCGTATACCAATTGTTCATGCCATCTTCTCTTGCTTTGGGTAAGCATCTATTTAAGTATTATAATAATGATTTTGTTTGTTACCTCTGCTTGCCCATTTCTTTGAGGGTAGTAAGGGGATGAAAACGAGTGTTTGATCCCTAGACTTTCACAAAAGGTTTTGGTTTTGGCACTGCTAAATTATGGCCCGTTTTCAGTGATGATTGTCATGGGAATGCCAAAACGGGTTACAATATTTTCGAGAATGAAATTGCACACGTGTTTAGATGTAGTTTTTTCAAGGGTAGTAGCTTCTACCCACTTCGTGAAATATTCTGTTGCGGTTATGATGAAACTATGCCCTGTAGAAGATGAGGGTGTTATTGGGCCGATAAGGTCCAACCCCCACTTTTGAAAGGGCCATGTGATTTCCACCGTATGCAACTCATTTGGTGGGACATGGATTAGATTACTGTGTCTTTGACAGGTACTACATGTTTTAACCTTGGAGAGACAGTCATACTCCATGTATGGCCAATAAGAGCCTAAGCATCTTATCTTTGTTGCCATGGATTTTGGTGCTATGTGTCCTCTGCATAGTCCCTCATGTACCTGCTCAACGATGGTTTGGGCATCAGTACTACTAACGCATGTTAGCAATATGCCTTCGTAGGATCGATGACACAACGTGTCTTCTACCAGTGCATATTGCTTAGAACGCTTCCGTACTGCATCCTTTTGTGCATTTGTTAGATGCCGTGGTGTTTCGCCGCGTAGAAGGTACTCTTTTATGTCATCATACCATTGTATCGTGTGTGGTGTACTAACATATGCAATCGACAACGTATCAAGAGTATTTTTTATGGGTTCGGCACAACTGGTTATGGAGCTTGGTAGTGTATGGAACATGTCTGGCGATATGTTTAATGCTAATGTGGCTAACGCATCTACAATGGTATTATCATTTCTAGAGACGTGTTGCACATCGATATTTTCAAATTGCCTCATTAAGTGTTTTGCCAAGTCACATTATGGTTGTAAATGTTGGGCTTTGCATGTATAAACATCTATGACTTGGTTTAAGACCATTTGCGAGTCTCCTTTGACCAAAAGCCGTGTGATGTCTGAAGCTAGTGCTATCGCGAGACCTCTAAGGAGACCTTTGTACTCTGCTATGTTATTGGTACAGCAAAAGTTGAAACGATAAGAAAAGGGTCAGATCTCCCTAGAGGGGTAGGTGATGACAGTGGTAGCACTTCCTCCTTGAGAGGTGGATGCTCCATCAAAGTTTAGAATGGCATCGTAGTCATTGGGCACTATGTCTATTGTGCTTACATTTTCATCCGAGAATTCTGGCTCTATTGTCGCTCAATCGTGCATTGGTGACATGGCCATTTGATTTGCTATGGCTTGACCCTTAACTGATGATTGCGCTATGTAATGCAAGTCAAACTCAGCTATCATGGATTTCCAATGGGCTATCCAACTTATTTCGTAAATGTTTTCTGTGATGGCTCTAAGCACATTATCCTTGCAGATTATGTTAACTTGGTTACAGAAGAGGTAATGTCGCCATTTTCTTAAAGAAAAGACCAAATCTAAACATGACCTCTCCATGTCGTTATATTTTTTCTCGTGGGAAACTAATGCATGACTTAAGTAATATACAGGGACTTCGGTTCCGTCATCTTGTTTCTGGCAAAGCATAGACGCGATTGACGAATCCGAGGTGGCGAGGTAGATGTAAAATGGTTTATCATTTTGAGGTGGATATACTGTGGGTAGTCGGGCAAGTGCCATTTTAATGTTATCGAATGCTTCTAGGCATTGTGGAGTCCATTCAAAATGGACGCTTTTGCGTAGCAAGTGGTTCATAGGTTTTAACTTGTCTATTAGTTTCTCTATGAAACACCTAATAAACAGTAACCTACCTTGTAGACCTCGAAGTTCGGTAAGGTTGCCGGGTGGTTTTAGGTTTTTTATGACCTTAACCTTATTGGGGTCTACTTGTATCCCTACTTCTGAGGCTATGAATCCAAGCATTTTGCCTATTTTGATGCTGAAGACACATTTCTTTGGGTTAAGCCTCAGTTCATACTTTAAACAACGTTTTAGTACTAGGTCAAGATCTTGTACATGTTGTTCCGATGTTTTTGATTTAACCACAATGTCATCCACGTAGTCGTTGAGTGAGTGTAACATGTAATCACTAAAGATGAATGTCATCACCCTTTGATACGTGGCCCCAATGTTCTTGAGACCGAAGGGCATCATTGTATAACAAAAGGTTCCCCATGGTGTCATAAAGGTTGTCCGAAGCTGATGATTTGGGTTAATGTATATTTGATTGTATCCCGAGAAGCCATTCATGAATGATAATAAGGCGTGCCCAGCAGTCGAGTCAACAAGTTGATCAATGCTGGGTAGGGGAAAATCATCTTTTATGGTTGCGACGTTGAGATCCTGGAAGTCAATGCATAAGCGAATGCTTCCATTCTTCTTCGGGAAAATGACCATGTTGGATACCCACTCGGCGTAATCGATAGCCTGAATGAAACCAGCCTGATAAAGCTTGCTGTTCTCATTGCAGACTACCAATGTCACCTTGGGTTTAACCTTTCGTGCTTTTTGTTTTACTGGCCTTAATTTTGTGTCAAGGATAATGTTATGTTGAACAATTTGAGGGTCCAATCCGGGCATGTCCGTATATGACCAAGTGAATGCTTTTATGTCATTCCTAAGCACATCTTCAATGTCTTTGGCTAGTTGCGGTTGTAGTAATGTGCTTAATTTTAATATTTTAATTTCCCCATCAAGCATGGTGATGGGGGTTTTGGTCAATGGGTCTTCAATGATATTTTTGGCTTCTATGTCAAGGGGCTTTGTCATATATTTGTAGTTACCTATCATTTTCTATGTTGAGGCTATGACTGCATCGTTCGTTGATGAACTTAGGTGGATGAGATTTATGTCGATGTCCCTTGCAATTTTACCATAAGGTCCATCAATGATTAACAGTGCAGCTAAATGCTGGCAATCCATCAGGCTTGCTCCTACCAATAAATAGAGAGTAGAATGAGCTAATGGGTATTGTTCTATGTTCTTTGGCAATTTAAATTATGTGTACATGCATGATGGTGGTTTATTGTCACACTGGGACGCATGGTAGTTTAAGGCCGTATTGAGCCGTGGGTGGCAGTTTAACGCCTTACCGGGTCGAATGTAATCCGCAGGTGGCAGTTTAACACCTTACTAGGTCAAATGGGATTTATATGTGGCAGTTTAGGGCCTTATTGGGCCATCATGGCAGTTTAAGGCCATACTGGGTCATCATGGCAGTTTAAGGCCATACCAGGTCGGATATTGTTTGCGCTGGAATGTTCGACGTGAACACGTGAAATGGGGTTCATAGGGGAACCGGGATGTAGTAATTTTTTTTATTTTAAATATATATATATATTTATTATTATTATTATTATTTAGCAAATTTTAATTGAAATAAGTGAAAAAAAGGTAAAAAAGGCAAAAAGTGACAAACTGCGAGGCAGCGGCGGCGGCAGCGGCGGTAGCGACAGAGCGCTATATAAAGGGGGGCATCATTTTTTATTACATTGACTTGTGAGCATAATCTCGAGTGTAGACGACCTAGTGTAAGCGTAATCCGCTAAACCCCGGCGTAAGCATAAGCGTCCAAATCCCGAGCGTAAACGTGAATGTATAAGACTAAACCCCAGCGTAGACGCAAAGCGTAGAGGTTCAAACGTTGGCGTAGAGATTCAGACTCTGGCGTAGAGGCTCAGCGTAGGCGTAAACAATTTCAACCCTCATCGTAAACTGTCGATCCTAGTGTAGAGGACGTTGAGATGGGCAAAGGCAAGGAAGTGGAAGGCCATGGGAGGAAGGGACCTGACCTAACCTTCGCAGAGGAGAGCGAGGTCATGCTGCAGTGCCTGCCTAGGCCAAGGATTTCATCATAGCCTGGATCGTCACACAGGTAGGTTCTGATCCTACCTCTGTTAGTTATTTTCATTTGTGCATGTTTCATAGCGTAGACCATCTCGTAGAGGGCTTTAGTGTATACGTCGAGTGTAGAGAGTTAGCATAGAGGATTTCAGCGTATACGTTGAGCGTAAGGAGTTAGTGTAGAGAGTCTCAATAGTGTAGACCATCATAGCATAATCTGTTTTATTAGTGCATAGCGTAAACACTTTTTCTTGCACGAAGCATAGACGATTTTATCAGCGTAAATGCTAAAGGCTGTTACGGCGTATACGCTGAGGGTTTCTACAGCATATAAGCTGAGCGTGAACAATTAATTCTTTTCAAGTGTGGTACAGTGTAGACCTGTTTTCATAGCATATGGTGTGAATTGTTTCTAGAGTAAACTTATTTGCACAAGGTTCAGCATAAACTGTTTGTTCAGTGTCCAGCGTAGACTATTTACGTTGAAGGCTTCTATGGCGTATACGCTGAGGGTTTCTGCTTCATATACGCTAAGCGTAAATGGTTTGGTCGACAGCGTAAACAATTTGTTGTCAGCGTATACGCTAGGTTAGGCAGCGTATACGCCGAGCATAAATAGTTTTTGATAGCGTATATGCTGAGTTAGGCAGCATATACGCCAATCATAAACAATTAGCAATTTTTTCTAAGTGTCAGTCTACAATATGAACTTTTGTTTTTCGTGTTGTTTTGATGCATGGTTGATTTACGGTGGCATTTTGGTTTCTTTCACGGACGCTAAACCCTTTCTCTTGGTTGTTGAGCTCAATGGGGTGCTAACATGGTTTGTCCCCATTGAGGCTGATGAACCTACCCCGGATCTAACTGTTGACAATAATGGGGTCTGGTTCAGAGAAGGTGCATGTGAATTCCTAGCCTTCATGTTGGAAAATTTCAAAGTGGTTATCTGGTCGCACCTAAGCAAACTGGTGGCACGGAGCATGCTTGAGGCCATGCTGCCGGGAGCCGCGGAGGGTGTTGCGATCTTCATGGAAGACGTTGACGAGGGGCCACTTGTAAATGAGGACGATTCTTCCAGCGGGCCCAGGTCTACATGTTCGTTAGCACACGTGTGGGCCCAACTACTGCAAGGGTAGGACTATCTTAACAACACTTTATTTCTAGCTGTGCGTGCGCACACGCTGTTTCAGAACCCTCCTGGCACAATGTATTTGGTGGATAGGTAGGATCATTTAAGCTTGTTGTTTCTTTTCACCGTTTGGCATTTGCTTCTGTTTTGACATCCGTTCATTTGTAGGCCTAAAGTTAACCCAGACGGAACGTGCGTTGAGGATGATGGGCTTGCTCTAGCTCGCACCGCTCTAGAGACATTTATGGTACGTCCCACCCTTCGTGGAGCTGTATTAGCTCAAATGACTACCCTATTAATGAAGTTTGGGGAGGTTAGTAAGGCCCAAAAATGGTTGCGTACCCACGTCCCACCATCCATCATTCGTTGTTTAGACAATGCCGGCCTCATGGAGCTCTTTACGACCCCGAGCCCTGATGTGTCAATAGCGGAAATGATCGGGATCGTTGACTCCTTCAATGAGTTTGTCTCCTATTACAACACTCGAATTAAGGGTGTTAAGATAGTTTTCCATCTCTCACCTGAATTCGTTTCGAACTTATTTGGTGTACCAGAAGATGGTATAAATGTAGTTTTAGATAGGGCTCATAAAGAGCTCCAAACAGTTTGTGAATTGGAGGACTGGTTGGACATGGCCAAGGGTGCCAAGGGATTTCCAATGTAGGGGAAATCAAATGTTGAGGAGGTGAATGAACTATATCCCCTATTTAGGGCATAGGTATTCCCCAAATCCCTTTCCTAGGTGCGGAGTCTTGGGGTTGAAGCTATATGTATCATGCGAACTGTCCTAGAAACTGGAATGCGCTATAATTGGGCCCAATTTTTGTTGTCGGGCCTGCATAAGGAGATAGTGCGATTGCGCTCGAATGTCGAGGCGCAGTCTCACTTTACCTTTGCATTCTTTGCTAGTTATCTTCACCACTTAGCTGAGTTTTTGGTAGTTCGTGAAGATAACAGGTATGTTCTACGGGATTGGGGTCAACTATCCCGCTCGTGGATCAACCACTTGTTTGAAATAGCCAAGTCCTAGGATGCGCCCGAGGGAATTGATGAATCTATGTTTATCACGACAGGGGGGTCATCTGGTACCTCAATCCACACACGTGATAGTTTGGGATTGGAGCTAGATGACATACCCTATATTGCGAAAAGGGTAGAATGGGTCATCAAAGAGACCGTTGGCTAGGTGAAGTCAAAGTTGAAAAATCACGAACGTTCAACTGATGAGGCTGCCAATGTGGATGAGCCACGGGTTAAGCATATACGATTCAAGATGCCTGCCCAAGGTAGGTAAACTTAGTGCACTTGTCACTTGATTATTGTCATTTTATTCCTAATTTTTATTTTGACTACTTCTGCGCCTACTGATGCCTTCAAACCTGACTCGAGAAGTGAGGAGGCAGGAATTAGAGATAATCATCGAAGAGGAGGAGACTAACACGGAGCTAAATACTGAGGAGGAAGACATGGAAAAAGATTAGGGAGGAGGAACGGAATAGCTGAGGGAAGAAACCATAGATAATGAGCTGGTGGATGACCAGGGTGGTGTCGACGAAATGTTCAGCAGCTTTCTTAAGGGAAAGCTAGACTTAGGCGATCCCCCAGAAGGTGACAAGGAGCATGGTATCTTTTCTTTTTTATTTTATTTTATGTTGCTTAGTTAACTGTTGTTTCCATGGTATTTTACCTTTGTGTTTTCATCTCTCCCAGATGAAGGTAGTGAAACCAGGACGATGCGGTTGGATGTACCGATGAAGATGGTTCCCCCTGAAAGGACCGCAGAGGTTAGTCTGTCTTGCACTCATGGGCCATTTACTTGGACTGAAATGCCAAGTAAGATGGATTTTGTGGCTGGCATCGCTGAGGAAGTTGTTGAACGAATCCAGGAAGCCCACCTTGAAATAGGTATAAATGTTTTGAATTATTTGCAGCTTTAGAGTTTCACACCCCATTTTTTGTCATTTTAGCGTTTGTTCTTTTCGTGTACATAGGTGCCAAACTGAGGTGGGATCCTTCTGAGATGATTAGGATAGAGAGTTTGCCTACATTATCGCCAGAAGTTGAGTAGGTGCCAAGGCCTGTTTATGAGGAAGTAGCGGAAGATCTTGTTCACAACGCCAAGTCATTGTGGACCTATAGGCATTCCATCAAACAGTTGTGGCTGCAGATTCAAGCAAAGGAAAAGGAAGTTTCCGAGTTGTCAGTTGAGTGTGAAGATCTCAAGGCTTGGTATCAGTTCACCTTTGCCAAACTAAGTGGTGATCACTCTTGGCGGACTTCCGAGGTTACGTATACCAGATATTGGAATCTGCTCAATCTTCACGCATCACTGACCTAGAGACTAGCAGAGCGTAAGGTCCAAATAGATCTCCTGAACCTCAAGTGTCAAGATTGGAAAGCTTTCTCTTCCAAGGTATGCAAGTGGGGTTAGGATGAAAAGAACCACAAACATCATTACAAGAAATCGTTGAAGGAAGTGTCTATTGAAAAGCGCCAACTGGAAATGTTTGTGGAGGGTTTGGGTTTGCGCTCTGCTTTTGATACTTTTTCTCAAAGCACAACTGTTGAGATGGAGTCTCCTACAAGGGTAATCATGACCACTTTTGGGGAAGTTTCTATGGGTTTGTTTTTTTTTTTATCGGTTTAATAATTTTTTGACTTTTCACATTTTAACATTGGGGGTAGAGTTAGCAGGTATGATTCTATATTCAGCGTCACCTTCGTTGATCACATTGAATGGTAATTCAACCCAAGGGACGTCTGATGGAATAATTCCCTGTATTGGTGTTTTCAGACGTTTCGGTATTTATTGTGAGTCCTGTGTTAGCTGTTGTTTCTAGGTGAGGAGGTGTATGCACAATGTCAGGCCTAGGTATTTCTGTTTTGGGTGGATTTTCTTCTACATTTAAAGGATTACCACCCACCGGTTGTTGTTCATTTACGTCTTGCTATTTAGGCTTTTCGAGTTTAACCTCTGAGCCTTTGTTTGTGTCCATGTATAATGAAAGGATGGGTGTGGCAGCCTCCCCGTGTATGATGATTTCACCACCTTCATAAGGCAGATGAATCTCTTGGTGTATAGGGGATGAGACTGCTTTCAGTTGGGCCAACCAGGGCCTTCCTAATATTAGGTTGAATCCTGGCATTTCATTGATTACTATGAAGTTGGTGGATGTGGGGAATTGGTCCCCTGCTATGAAGTTTAATGTCACGGTGCCTTTAATGATCATGCATGACCCGCTGAATGATTTCAAACATGTGGTGGTAGTTGGTCTGATTAACTGTATAAGCCCCAGTTGTTCCACGATGGGATATGATACTACGTTTGTGGTAGCTCCATCATCTATGTGAACCCTATGTATTTTGAATTGGTTTCCGCGTATTGTTATGAACATAGGGGCTGTTGTTATCTCCCCTATTTTCTTATCCACCTTAATGTTATCATTGTGGAAACTTAATGGTTTGGAAGTTGTCCCTTGGGGTGAGTACATTACCGTGTGAATGGAGGGTTCATTTGGAGGCAAGTCCTCACTTACTGGGATTGACGTTAACATGTGCACCAAAGCTTCATGATGTGTTTGAGATGTTAGAACTAAATCATACAAGCTTAATGAAGTATTCTTTTGTTTGAGTGCTTGTGTGACTTGTGTTAAGGCTGTTGCTAAGTCTCTACTATTGAGTGCATTTTTATCGGCAATGACTTGGTCCATTGAGCCCAACAGTTTTATTTCATGCATCGTTGGATAATCGTTTTGACCCTGGATTGTTGATTTAGACATATCTTGTTTTCTGGATGGTTTGCCTTCATGTCCTATGTTTGGTTGACTGTTAGGTGGCATCATGGGTACTGCGTTAAGTGGAGTGGGTTTAGGTGGCCCTATAGCTAACCGTTGACGCTCCTTCTCCAAGCATTCATGTGTAAGCTTATCCGCTAAGCGTTCTTGCGTGTGGCATGTGAGTGGAGTTGGTTTTAGAGCCTCGGGTTGCTTTGGGATTCGTATTACATATGGAGTCAAGTGGGGTTGTGGTTGGATAGTTGGATGTGGTTGAGTAGAAGACTGGCTAGGCACCCTGATGACATAAGGACTGGGTTTACTTTTCATTTGGTAGGTGAAGGATTGGTAATCATTAGGACTTTTGGGTGTCCTAACGACGTATGGGGTTGGTTTAGGCAGAGGTTGAACCTCTGCTATTGCGACTATGGGTGGTACTCAGACTATGAAAGGGGTAGGCCGAGTAGGAGGGATTGGTAGATTTCAGGTAGTGACGGCGGGAGGTACACGCACCATGTATGGTTTTTCGTGTGTCGGGGTGTTAGAAGTCACTACGGAGGGGGGTGCGCGGACAACATATGGCTACTGCGGAGCGTATGATGATTGAAGCATGGATGTTGATGTAGTGGGAGGAATACGTACTACAAATGGCTTGTTAGGCGCTTGTTGTTCATAGTCAGAGTAGACGGTGTTAATGCTTAGTGTTTTAGGTTTGTTATCCAGGTTGATTGTGTTAATAATGTACGGTGCCTCCTTGGTATTCAGAGGGTCTTTATACACACCCATAGCCTGGTTTTGTGGTTGGACTGGGTTGGCCTCATCAAAAGTGATTTGGCCCCCATCAATCATTTGTTGTATGTCTTGTTTCAGGGTGAAACAGTAATCTGTGCCATGCCTGTTATGTTGGTGATAGTCGTAGAAGCGATCCATCCTAAAACCTTTGGGTACTAGGGGCTCATCCGGCATTGCTAAGCTTGGGTTCTGAACCAGTTGATAGAACCAATCATGTCTCTAGATGGCACCAGGGGATAACTATTTATGTTTCATTAATCCAGCTTTTAGGAGCTGGTCGAATAGCTAGGATGGCTTCATAGGCAGTGGTGTGTATTGGGAGGGTTCTTTCCTCTCGAAGTTTCTCGTACGGTTTGGTGTTGGGTTCTGCGATGATGATGATTCTGATGCGGTTGCGGGAGTAGGTTTAGTATAATTAGTAGGGGCCACCGAAGGTTTGTTTTGCTATGCCACAATTGCTTGTTGCATTTCTGCTACTGCCACTATAGTTGCTTTAGCCTTTTCCTTATCTTTTTTACTGTGTTAATTTTTAAAGGCTAAATACGCAGGATCGTGGCTATTTTGAGCCACCTCCTCTATATTTTTAATTTGTACAAAGGCTTGATTAAGGTTACACGCATTGAGATAATATAACTTGGATTTGAAAAAGTAGTTAACAGCCCCCTTTAGAATGGTGAGCAGATATGTCTGTAGGATTGGCTCGTGTAGCTTATTGAGAGCGACACTCCACCTTTGGATGAATTTTTGTACGGGTTCCAGAGGTGCTTGTTTAACCTGTATTAGGTTATCAAGTGTCGCTTCAGGTTTCAAGTTATACTTGAACCTGGTCAAAAATCGATGTAACAACTCTTCCAGGGAAAATATGGAATTTCTCAGCAAGGCCCAGTACCAATCAAGTGCTCTCCCTGCGAGGGACATAGGGAACACTCGCAAAATGGCATGGGGCCACGCCTAGAGTAATGCGCATTCTAGTCTAAATGTTATAAGGTGAGCATTGGGGTTTGTTTCCTCGTTATATTTAGTTAGCGTAGGCAATGATATACCTTTGGTCAAGGTTAGTGATAGAATGGAAGGGCTGATGGGGTCATTGTGGTAAAAATCCACTACCTTCAAAAGAAAGGATCATCACACTCGGGGTCTTGGAAGATTTGTAAAGAAGATTGCTTGTAAGATGGCTTGCTAAAGAAAAGATTTTAGCCTCTTTGTCATAGTCCCGTGAGTTATTTTTTTTTTATTTTTTTATTTTGTTTAAATTGTTTAGCTAGTGGTTTAGATAGTATCATCCTTGGCAAGTAATTTTGGGATTTTTAGATTGCTCTCATTGTTCTTGTTGCATGATTGAAAGTTTCTATTAAAATTTTGCCATAGAAGCGCTTGTGTTTGAAAACCTTAAGAGAATTTTAGTAGTAATTTTTATTTTACAACGTATAAGAACTACTATTGGGATTTTTGTAAGAGAGCCTCTGCTTGTATTCATGTCATTGAATGATTCAATAATCAAGAGGTTTTAGAAAATATTTGGTATATTGATGGGACCAGAATAGATTTATTTTATCTTTAAAGTGAATCTCTATGGTATTTCAATCAGAAATTGTCAAGTCTTTTGAAGGTTCTATTGAATGCAATTGTTGATGTCCATTATCTAACCAAAATGGAGTCTCGTACGTGGTAGTTTACACAGCATTTTTTTTTGGTAGCATAGTAGGATTATCTTGAAGAAATTTCTTATTTGAGCCTTGGAAGTGTGAAAAATTCGTAGTTATTGAATTTGGGATAGCTTTATTGCGAAGTGTTTACTTGTGTCATTTTACCTTGTTTAAATATTTGAGGTCCACACAAATCTACTTTCTTTTCTGTCTATTTCATCGAATCTTGCTCTATTTCTAGTTTTCTTGTGGAACTATCTCTTTCTTTGGGGAAAATTAGAAGTAGATTCGTGGAATTGTGCTCAAATGTTTTTGTAAAATTTTATTTGTTACAAGTAGGTATTATAAGGACCGCATAGACTAGACAATTGAACAAAATAGGAACTCTCAACAACTCATAGTACTTGGCAAAGTTGGCTGAATCTCTAAGATAAGTCATTTGTAATTTACACACAATGCAATCATTTCATTTTACACAACCACACAATAGCATACACACATACTCACATTAACTATTGAGTCTATTTGGAGGTATCTGGGCCTTGGTGTTGCCAAAGACCAGCAAGCACCTAAATCCTGTTCGAGGACACTCGTTGGCGGTCGCGTCCCAAATGGTCGCCAACAGTTCTTTTGGTGATAAAAGGAGAGCTGAAAATTTAGCCTCCAAGTTCATAAGCCTTATAATTTTAGGATATCAACAATTTTTTGTTACTATAAAGGCTCTAGAAATTACTATTTTAGTTCATGACTAAGAAGATTGATAGTTTGGAAGATTTAAAAGTTTCAGAAGATATTCTAGATTCTAAGACTGATTCTTCATCAGAAGAAGAACAAAAGAAAGTTTTTGAATTGGGAACAAGTAGTTGAGTGAAAACTAGAAGATCAAGAAGATCACCCATTATATCTAGTTTATCAAATCGTAAGAGAATATCTAGAAAGTCTAAGAGTTCAATTATCCAAAGGAATAGGATGGAAAATCCTTGGCAAGGAGTTACACCATTAGGATTTCAAAATTACAATGATATTCCTAAGGTAGTTTACAAATATTTGCCTGAGCCTTTCATTCCTGGAAAAGCTTATTTAGCTGAAGAATATATTCACATGTTTGAGTTAGCTTTAGCTCATGCAAATATTCAACATCAAGATCAAGCTTGTAGGTTGTTTGTATCAAATCTAAAGGATATGGCTCAGATTTGGTATTCAAACTTACCAAGTAATAGTATTACAAGTTGGGATGACATGAAGAATCTTTTCTTAGCCCAGTTTGGTAATCAATTAGATCAACAACAACTATACTGTGGGCTGATACAAGCTAAGCAAGGAGTTAAAGAGTCAATTAGAGATTTTAACATCAAGTTTCAACGAATTTGTGGACTCTTTCAAAGACAATATAGGCCATCAGAAGAAATGCTTAAAGAAACTTATCTTAAGGCTGTCAACCCCAACATTTCAATTTGGTTAAGGAGAACTCCAAACTTAACTACACTAAATGACTACTTTAGTGAAGCTATACAGTTAGAAAAATAGTTGAACTTGAATCCTGAAGAAAATATTGCAATTCAAAAAAGAGAAGAAAGAGTTATGATTCCTATGCAAGATTTTGCTCAATTTAAAGCTTTACCAGGTCCATCTCATGTTAAGATAGAGCAAGAACATGAAAGAGTAGGATCTGAAAAAGGACAATTAATGAGAGATATGTCTAACAAAATAGTGAAGCTTGAAAAAGCATTGGCAAGAGTTAATATCAAGGAAGAAAGGAAAAATAGAAAGCATAAACATCAAGACACTAAGTTAGCAGAAGATGAGGATGAAAGTGACCTTATTATGTCCAACTTTCTTGATATTGAATCTGATAATGAGTTATCTAGTGTTCATTATGTAAGTAAACCTTCTAGCAATGGATCTAGTGATACTTCTTCTCTATCAAGTTCTGAAGAAGATATGTCCTTAGATGAAGAATGTAATAACAATGAGGAAAATGGATATAATCTCCAATCAAAAGAAATATTAACTACTTCTAGACCCCAAAATGTTACTACTAATCCATCTACTAAGAGAAAAGCTTTTGAGCCAAATAGAAGAGATAAGAATAAAGGTAAAGATAATCAAGTTGAGCAAAGCACTCCGATCAGTCTTTCAATAAATGGATAAAGAGACCAAGCTTTATTGGTGATGGAGAGTATGATTTGATTGAAGATCTTAAAAATGTCAAGGCCAATATTAGCTTTTATCAGTTGCTTCAAATAGGAGATCAACAAAGAAAGGCTTTAGAGTTCATTAAAGATAAAAGGAGAGTTGGAGAATCAGAGTTAAGTTATGTGTCTAATAAGGATGAGAAATTAAAGATCTCGTATGATAAGTAAGCTCCTTCTTTTCTTTTGACAATGAAATTGAAGGATAAATACTTACACAATTGTTTGGTTGATTTTGGATCTACGTTTACTATAATGCCATTGTCTATATGTAAGAAACTTAGTTTGATTCTTGAAAAATCATACAAAAGGATTGTTCAAGTGGATAAAAGTAGAGTGAAGATTGTGGTCAATTACCAAATGTTCTATTGGAAATTTCTTTTGAACCCCGCATTAGAAGTAGAGTAACTATTCAAGTGGCAAATATACTAGATTCACATAGTCTCTTATTGAGTAGAAGTTGGAGCAAGAATTTCTTAGGTTACATATCAACAAATTATTCTCACATGTGGCTACCTTGGAAAGGAGAACCAAATCAAATATACATCTATAGTGAACCTTTGATGATTGATAACATTACTTCAAATGGAAAAAGTAAGATGGTTGCAAAAGGAGGTGTTGAAAACAAAATTTGTACACTCCAAGAAAATTATAGTTTTGAGAAAGAAGATGAGAGGATTGCTGAAGAAAAAGCTCTAGAAGATCAAGTTAAAAATTTTAGCAAGCCAAAAAATAATAGAGAGGTTACTTATGAGAGGGTTAGAGATATGAGGATTCCTACTAGTGGAATCCTCCCCATTCTCTTCCCATCTCAAGAATAGTCCATGAACAAAGGACTTAAAATGTATAGTTTGTTTGTTTTGTTAGGAATGAGGATTTTATACCATCAAACCTTATGTTTGATGGAAATTTTCCTCCAAAAAGATTTCTGTTTGGCTGTAAAAATTCAATGGAAATTTCAGTATGTTTCAATTTCAAAATGAGGCTGCATAAATTTCTTTATGCTTTTAAAGGGGGGCAGAAACATTGGTGCATTTTGGCCATTTAATGGAGTAGGCTTTGTGAGGTTGTGAAGCTAATCATATAACTAAAGCTCACCCTGATTTAAACATTACCAATATTTTATTGGATGAAGACTTTTTAGAGGTGTTGGGTTGGTAGTTTGAAAGGTTTTTTTTTCTAATTGATTCACTAGCAAATACAGTTTTGTTTAAGACAAATGATCTATTGTTCAGAGTTCATGACAATCCTCTACTAGCTATTTAGTGCCAAAGAAGTATTCATTGGATCTACAAACATGTATTGATGTACAAGTCAAGAAGTGGGTTTGGTTAACCTCCATAAGGTTTGGAGGAATAGTTAATTGAAAACAGCTGAAAATTTTGAATATTGAGAAACATCAATTTGTTGAGGCAGAGCTTTAAAAAAATACAAAAGAAAACCCCAGATCTAAAGAAGCAGCTTGATTCCGCAGAGTATGAAAAGGAAAAAGCACAATAGAATCTTGATCAAATGAAAAAATTGGTTGCAGTTGGAAATAGTTCGGGTGGTAGAACAACAAGTACTGCAAGATTCAGAATTAGCAAGGGTGAAAGTCAAGGAGATGGAGAAAGGTGCAACTGACGAAGCGAGTGATGCCTAGGAGACTCAGTTACAAGTTGCAAAGGCCAAGCATGCAACTACTATTGCAGGGTGGCAATCTGCGAAGGGTGAAGGAGAAACAATGAAACTATAGTACTAGAGATAAAAGATACACCAGGTTGAGGAAGCAGAAGAGCGTTTGGAAGGGTTAGAATGATCGCATATGTACTGCCGAGCTACAACATGTAATAATCTAACAGGCAAAAAATTGTAGTCTTCCAAGGATAATGCAGAGATCATCAACCAAATATATGAAGACGATGACAAAATCAAGGATTTACTTTGCTTAAAATCGAAAACAAAAATAATGTTCATGTGTTGAATCAATGTGTTCGATCTAGATCTACGGTGCGGTGCTGTGAGGGTTCTAACAAGAAATCTGCACGATGCCAGCATTTCCCCAGACAAACTAGTAGCACCTATCATTCTCAACCGACGGCATGATCCTCTTCTTGCACTGCGTCGCGAGCTGATAGAGTTCAAGCTTGGTGCAATGGCCAGAGAAATTTTGTGGGCGGTGCTAGAGGCGAAGCCCTTGAATTTTGTAGAATGAGGCTCCACAGCCAGCCATTTCTGCTAGGGTTAGGATGCATCCATTTTCCAGTGCATCGCCTTGCGAGGATGTGCTTGCTGAGAAGGAGCCGAAGCGGAAGTTGCCAAACCCTACGCCAAAGAAAACCCTTGTCAAGTCAACAACCACGTCATATGATTTGCCACTATTTTGAAGATAGAAAAAGACTACCGTTAGCAAACCCATGTGAGAAATGAGATGCAGGAAACAAAATTGTGAATTTCTATGGAAAATATTGCAGACCTCTTTCTGATTCCCAAAAAAGTTCAAGGGTGTCCATCTTGATCCATCAAGTTGTCCAATATTCTCTCTGACAAGCCTCTTTATAGTTTTTGCTCTGATGTAAGGTCTCATGTGGACATTGTATTATTTTTTGGAGTGGATCGTTGCAAAAAGGGGACTTTCAGGATTCGAATTTGAATAAAATGGTTCTGGTAAGCAGTTTGCTGTTGCAAGAAACTCAGATTTTGTAGATTGTCTATTCTCTTTTTGTTCTTGTGTTCATGCTGACAGGCTACCCGACATGCATTCTTCCCCAAAACTCTACTCCAGCTTCTTGGTGGATGGTAGTTTCTACATCATCAGAGGGTTTGAATATTGTTTTACTTCACAAAGAACAAATCAAATAGCAAATCTCTAATAAACAAAGGCCCTATGGGAAAAATGTTTATGTGTTTTTAAGGGTTAGATTACATGATTTTATAATACCATCCAACCGCCACCTCCTATATTGTCAAAGAAAAGAAAAATAAAGAGGATATATATGTATGGAATAAGTTGCAACTATAGCTTGTATTTCTATGTAACTTAGTGGTTGTATTTTAACCTTCTATGATATTGTAACCACTACAAAGGCCACTTGTGAACTACAACTTGTTTATCTCTATGGTGACCACTTGGCAACTGAAGGGCCACATGACAACTAAATGGGACACTTGTCAACTGTAGCATTTTTATCTTTATGATGGTTACAACCACCCAAAATCATTGTAACTTACCTAACTTGTTGGGCAAGTAACCTTCTAACTTGTTGGGCAAGTAACCTCCTAACTTGTTGGGCAAGTTACTTGGGAGAGAAGTTAGCTAAGATATTTTAGAGTCTAACTACCTTTTGAAACCTATAAAAAGGCTTCAAGGGTTGGAAAGAAAGGATCATCACACTCGGGGTCTTGGAAGATTTGTAAAGAAGATTGCTTGTAAGATGGCTTGCTAAAGAAAAGATTTGAACCTCTTTGTCATAGTCCTGTGAGTTATGTTTTTTATTTTTTATTTTTTTTAAATTGTTTAGATAGTGGTTTAGATAGTATCATCCTTGGCAAGTAATTTTGGGATTTTTAGATTGCTCTTATTGTTCTTGTTGCACGATTGAAAGTTTCTATTAAAATTCTGCCATAGAAGCGCTTGTGTTTGAAACCCTTAAGAGCATTTTAGTAGTAATTTTTATTTTACAACGTATAAGAACTGCTATTGGGATTGTTGTAAGAGAGCCTCTGCTTGTAGTCATGCCGTTGAACGATTCAATAGTCAAGAGGATTTAGAAAATATTTGGTATTTTTATGGTACTAGAATAGCTTTATTTTATCTTTAAAGTGAATCTATGTGGTATTTCAATCAAAAATTGTCAATTCTTTTGAAGGTTCTGTTGAATGCAATTATTGATGTCCATTATCTAGCCAAAATGGAGTCTTGTACATGGTAGTGTACGCAGCATTTTTTTTGGTAGCATAGTAAGATTATCTTGAAGAAATTTCTTATTTGGGCATTTGAAGTTTGAATAATTCGTAGTTATTGAATTTGGGATAGCTTTATTGTGAGGTGTTTACTCATGTCATTTTACCTTGTTTAAATATTTGAGGTCCACACAAATCTGCTTCCTTTTCTATCTATTTCCATCGAATCTTGCTCTATTTCTAGTTTTCTTGTGGAATTATCTCTTTCTCTGGGGAAAATTAGAAGTAGATTTGTGGAGTTGTGCTCAAATGTTTTGTCACAATTTTATTTGTTACAAGTAGGTATTATAAGGACCGCATAGACTAGGCAATTGAACAAAATAGGAACTCTCAACAACTCACAGTACTTGGCAAAGTTGGCTGAATCTCTAGGATAAGTCATTTGTAGTTTACACACAACACAATCGTTTCATTTTACACAACCACACACCGCAACAGCATACACACATACTCACATTAACTACTGAGTCTATTTGGAGGTATCTAGGTGTTGGTGTTGCCAAAGACCAGCAGGCACCTAAATCCTGTTCGAGGACACTTGTTGGTGGTTGGGTCCCAAATGGTTGCCAACAGGTTGGTGGGTTGGTTGATTGGTGGGTGAAGAAACAAAAAGAGTTGGCAACAAATAAAAAAAAGGGGTGGTTGAAAAAAGTTGACAAGAGCATCGATGGTGATAGAGAGAAGCTTTTTGGCCAGAAGTTGCAAGCTAGTAAACACTTTGCTTCGAGCCTAACTCCCTTGCACCTAGATTGGCTAGTGAACAAGGTAGATTGTCCTTTTTCTTGTTTAATCTCTAAATAGCTTCTTGTTGGTGGTGGATACTTTGTCCAAACCAGAGTTTACTTGAAAATCCTATTGTATTCATCATATTTGTCCATAAGACAGATCCTAGATCTAGGGATCGTGCATTTTCTAAATTCGATTCATTACATCCTATTTACATCAATTTTACAGTTTTTTTTCATAGTTTACATCGTTTTCATTGCCTTCAAGATCTGATCTTGGAGTAGATCTCATTTTCTTGTCAGTTGGTATTACGTTCTCATATCAAATCATCATTTCATTATATGATTGTTAAAAATTTTACTAAGTAAATTCCTATCTGATCGATAAGATCGTTCAGGGCACCTCGGATTCATTTTCTCTAGCACGGCCCTCACATGGATCCAGGGTTAAAACTATGTACATGGAAATCCTCTTGGTGTTTCCAGCAATCAACATTTTTCATCATTACAATTTTCTAGCACTAGAAGGAGGGCTTGAACCTCCAATTTTAGTTTCATGGGTAGTCATATAAGCTATCTATACCCATTATTGGCTAGCATAAATGTGATACCTCTATGGTTATTTACCTGATCGTGTAGTATAGATCGGTCACTCTGACGATTCCTTTGGAATCTAGCAGGATAGAAGGCCCACATTTTCCTTTAGCGACTTTTTCCTTTGTGATCTTTATCCCTATTAACATTACCTTCTAGATACTTAGAGAATGGTCACAATAACCACCACCTTTTCCACCACTAGTCTTGAAAGTTCCTTAACGACGCAGACTATGCCTGCTGTTGTCGAGCCACCAACTAGTCCAGTGCGGCCATGCCAGTCCCTTAGGATTCAAAATAAAGAGCATGAGGGGCATGCTCAGCAAATGGAACATTACAACTTCCTTTGTGCCAAACTTATGGTGGATCTGCCTATGTACCCATAGTAACTCGAAGAGAAATGCGAATATGAGTTCATGTACTATAATGGGAAGGAATTCGTTCCTTCATCTAATGCTTCCATACCCCTGATAGGCTGGCAACAGTGGATCTTGGATCAATTGTTAATGGATATGGCATTAACAGAACAATGAGATGTGGTGTTCTATGATGAAGCATCCCACGATGGACAGGAGGACCTAGATTCCCACTCCAAGGGAGGTAGTCACGCTAGCTTTGTTATGGCTCGTCCCTCCACAACGTCCCATGCAAATCCACTTTTTATGGTCACTATGCCTTTATTTTTGTCTACCGCTAACCATGTTGTGCATTCCTCACATAAACATCTCTTCTCTATAGATTCATTTCCAAATGTTATCCCTTCATAGTCCATTCCTCCGCAGTCATAGTTAGCCAACCCATCGCATCACATACTTATGCCTACGTTACCATATGTGCACACAGTACCCACTTCACAATTATGCATAGCTTCTGTGTCCATCCCAGCTTTTGCTCCTACTCCACCATCAGCAGCAAGACCTGCCCCTACTACGTGATGGGCTCCAAATATGTCACCCCTTTTTGCACAGCCTACATAGATGTCCCATCTTCCTTATCATCAACACCAAGTTCCACAGGTGGTAAATGCAACTACAGGGTCATTGTGTGCGCCATTGGCTATGCACACAACATATCCTATGGCACAATCAACGGTTGTCACCCCACCTACACCACCTACTGGGTGGTGGATGACACAGGAGGTACTACCCGTAGGGATAGTTCTGATAGCATTTCCCATGGGCCATGCTGCTACTCCTATCCCGCCACCAATCATGGCTCCACCTATCATTCCATAGCCAACCTCTTCATCCTCGAGTCTAGATCAAGCCTTCTAGCTTATTCAGACCCTTATAGAAGAGGTTAAACACCTCAAAGCTGCTAGTTCTGATATAGTACACGTTATGGATTTCTACTATGATGATCCTATTAGTCTGTCAGTTACCTCTTGAGATGCCACTTCCCCATTTCACAAAATACAATGGGGAAAGCAATCCCAACGCTCATCTCGTTACCTTCAGGTTAGAGTCATTGTTTTTGCAACAATGGCCACATACCATTATTTTTTTTTTGCTATGTCCCTAACAAGTAAAGCTTTGGATTGGTATTGTGCACTTCCATGCTCTTCCATCTCGACCTTGGAAGAGCTACTGACTCAATTCGTGACCCGTTTCAAATACAACATGAAACCAAAGGTCATGTTGGACTAGCTAATGGTAGTTAAATAGGATCTACTTGAACTGGTCCAAAAGTTTATACAGTGGTGGAGCACCACCTTGAATGAAATCCATGAGCCCATCACGGAGGCCCATTTTTTGGCAATTTTCAAGGGACCAATCAATGACTTTATTATGTCTAAACTGTATTACCTCACTCCCCGCTCCCTTAGCCAAGCCTTCGCTCAGACTAAAAGCATCCAAGATGCGGTAGAGGCTAACAAAGACCCAATGTATGTGGCCTATAAAAATGCCCACAACAAAACAAAGACAAGGGCAAGGTTGCACCAACAATGGTAGTAGCCGTGGCTGAAGAGGCAAAAAATAAAAATAACAATAAAAAGATAGTTATGGTGCCTACTGAGGCTACAGTTAGCTTAAATAATGCCAACCAGTAAACAACATCGGCTCCTGAGACATTGCCTTAGCCGAAGCCTAATTTTGAGCGTAAAGACCACTCAAAATATATGGTTGTACCTGCTAAGCCTTTAGAACTTCTGAAGCAACTATTAGGAACTAGTAACATTCAACACAAGAAGGTGTCTGAGGAGGCTCTAAAATTCCATAGATAACATTGTGAGTTACTCAATAATCCCTCCTTGGCCCTACCAAATGAACCACTAGTTCCCAAGAGCTTCAAGCTGGACCGTTTCTACGACAACCACCAGCTGTGTGGTCATGGCACAAACTACTGTTGGGTATTGAAAGATGAAATTCAATGCATGATTGACCAAGGCAAGCTGATCCTCGACAACAATAGTCTGGTTCATCCAAAAAATTAATCTATGCACATCTACCAAGACCTTTTGAATGCAAATAACGTAGGGTACACTATCAACGTGGTGGGTATGGATGGTGATGGCCCAGCAATGCCGTAGCAACCCTTCGTGCTATATGTGCCTCCTCACCCACCTCAGGTGACAAACCCATCAACATCGGTGAGCATGGTACAACAACAACCCTTTGTCCTTCGAGTTCCACCTTAGATGTTTGTTCTGCAACCGATTGTCGTTAAAGTTACGGCCTAGCCCATGCCTACACCTAAGGCACCCTTTGTCATTAGGATGCCAAAGCTATTAGTTGCTCCTACTATATAGGGAAAAAAATCTAAGTCAATGCCCCAACCTCAACCCACAAGGAGAGTAGAAGGGCATGTGATAGATAAACTAGCCAAGGACCGTGTTACGCTAGGGTTTCCTAAGCCTTCCCCTCTGGCCTCAGTGCCCTTGGCTCCTTCTTCCCCTAAAAAAGACAATGTTATGGAAACACGGCCATCTTTTCCTTGCCCAAGAAAATACATCCTCAACAAAAAACCATTCCTCCCAGAGAGATCTATCTTCTGGGATGAATGGAAGAAGAGAAGGGCAACAAACAACCAGATCATGGGTATAATCTCCTTGATGCTTTTACACAAGTTAAGTAGGCTCTAAAATAGAAAAATACAACATTGAGCTTGTATGACTTGCTAATGACAATCTAATCACATCGTGAAGCCATGGTTTGCATGCTAGCGTCCATACCAGTGGACGAAAGCTTGCTAGTAGATGAAGAAGCAATTCATTTGATCATGCTTCCCTTCACTGCTGAACAACCATGACATTCCCAACTGACATTCCATGATGAGTCCATTAAGGATGACCCAGAAAAGGGTTAGGTGACAAGAATGTCCATGTTCATCCCTATTCAGGTTGGCCAGTATAGGATTTGGAGAGTACACGTAGATGATGGGGCTGCTGCCAATGTCATTCCATTTCCCATAGTGGACAAACTGGGTTTGATCGACCAAATCAATCCCACAATGATGTCATGCTTGAAGTCATTTAATGGGGCATGGATGCAATTTAAGGGAATTGTACAAATCAACTTTGTATCAGAGGATCAATTCCCTACAAATGTAGTGTTCATCATTGTCAAGGAGATGCCCAACTTGAACCTAATCTTGGGGAGGTCTTGGTTGACTCAGCTAAGGGCCGTCTCATCACCCATTCATCAAGAGATCCACTTTCCCTATGTGGGAGGGGAAGTGATCATCCACGGTAATAAGATGACTTTGCAAACTATCAACAACGTGGAGATGGAATAGGATTTGGAGATTGAAATCCCTGAAGATCAAACCCTTGTTCCAATAGTTGAATAGACTAACATAGTAGCCAATGAAAGCTTGACATGGGCTGAATTACCCTTTCAAGGAGGGGATGATAGCATAGAGGAGTGGTGTAACAAGCGTCCTCGTCCATACGCTTCGCCAAATCTAAGAATGATCAAGAAGTAGCTATAGTACTAACAAAGAAACACATTAGCGTAGCATGTTGCATTGGTCCACACTGATTACTGCTACACTATTTACATTCTTTATCATTTCATGTTACATCATCTATCATTATGCTTCTTCAGTTATGTGACCCAAAATGGCCTTAAACTAGTTACGGCCTGCTACGGCCTAAAATTGGTAATTCTGTTTATTCTTTTCCATGTGTGATTGCTGCTCGAAATGACCTTAAACTATTGTCAGCCCGAAATGGCCTTAAACTATTGTCGACCGGCAGTGGCCTAAAATGTGTAGCCTTTTCGAAAAAGTGTTTTTTCTTCATGAAAAACAAAATTAAAACCTTTCTTTCACAAACATCATTAACTAACTTAAAAAAATTTTATTTATTATTACTTTTTATTACAACAAAAATTAGTTCCATAGTTTACAAATCCATTAGGTAAATGAATATAAGATAAAAAATAAAATCCTTGACTAGTATTGCTATGCTACACATCCCCCTTGTTACCACCTCCATCTGCTTCACCCAACTCCACATTCACCTCATGAGGATCTTCCTCATGAAGATCTTCTTCGAGTAGATCCTCTTCATGGGGGTGATCCTCTCTGTGAGGCTCCTCCTCCTGGGAATCCTCTTCATGCCAATCCTACAATTTGACATGAGGCAAACGTTAGCATTGCAATCAAAATCATGCATAAGAAAAATAAAATAGTCCCACAGCTTACTTATGATCATCCTGCATCAACCGCGAAAGGAATTTGTTCTAGGCCAATTGATAGGCATCGCATAATCTCGCCCTTAGTGAGCTCTGCCCAAACATCATCTTCTAGATCAGTTCCAACCTTGACCTTCCCCTTTTCCATAGGATTCCACCAAGGTAGCCTAGGGGAAAAGGAAGGGATAATGGTCTCCCCACCAAGAAGGGTCATCTCTCTTAGGAGAGACACTCACTATCACTTGTTCCTGGAACTTTTCATATGCTCCAGAAGCATTGATGACACTGAGGAATAGCCGGAGGGACTACGCTTCAACTACAGAATCTCTATAATATCGGCGGTAGGTAGTACATTCCTGCTTTTACATGTGTTTATGATTTTTCTGTGCCTACCCCCATTCCTGGACCCTTGTGCTATAGTTCTTGTAGTCTTGGTTCTTCTAGGATAGGAGATCCATTTGCATTCATTGCTCGATGAGCTCACGGTTGGCTTGGACATTGTTCCTGATGACCATCCAATAATGGACATAGTCAATCATAGCCATCTACCAATTTCCATCATTGGTATCCCAAGATTGTAGAAATTCATTCCTAGACTCAAGGTCCTCCACCCTGGTAGCTACGATGATTTTCTCTTTTTCTACTTTCTAGAACCTCTTCTAGAGATCTTCATTGACATTCTAAATCTCCCATATAAAATGGGCTAAGCACAATGCACATTTACACATCTCATCATAAACGTAGCATGGTACTTCAATTAGCTCTGGTGAGGGTTCAAGGATAGTATCTACATCAATAAGCTCTTTGGGATCCCATTTGAGGTGAGATGTTGTAACACAAAGATGATAGTTAGACATGACAAGATGACATAATGTGATAGTTTCAACAACTCCTGCATAACAACAGTGACGTACCAATCTCAGGATTGATTCATTCCAAGCGATCAATCCTATCATTAATAATTCCCTCCATGAAGGCAAATTTGTCAGGGGCCTCAGCCCAACGTGGAGTAGGGGTTATTGATGAATGTGTGCCACTATTATCAGAAGTGCCTACTACGCAAACAAAATGAGTTAAACATAACACAATAGATAAAATAAAAATTTGAGATGCTACAATAATGCAAAGCTATTATCTAGCAAACCCTTAGGGGTAATAGTGGGAGGATTACCCATCGAAGAAAGCTCAAGCCAGTGGTCAAACTCACCAGCAACGAACCGCTCCTACCTTTCCACTCCATCCAAAAGGGTTGTGGCATCTTCTATGCTGATCTTCCCTTTAGGCATAGAAGCCTATGTACTGCCCACATTGTCAACAGTGGTCTCCTTTCCTAAAACTGGGGCCCCTTCCCCATCCCGCAAGACTATGATCCCTATTTTAGGGGTTAATCCCTCCATATCTTCCACTCTTCCTGTAGAATGCATCATAGTTAGTAAAACTTTACTCACTTCCCATGAGTGCTACGTGAAAAAATGATGTTTATACGTAGCATAATATACATAAACTAATCATGCATTACTCTACTTACCAACCAGGGGATGGCTCCTATGAAACTTAATGCACAGTTTCCTTCCCTCTTCACTGATTAGGTTGGAAGAATCCATGTCCGAACGATACTTTTTCTACTGAATCGATAAGGCTACTATTTCTGCTACCAGGTACTTCCCCTTCAATGCACTACTGATGTTAGAAGGGGATGCCCCACCTACACTGTCTTGGCCTCGGAGGACACGCGCTACCTGATCCTTAGTCATTATTGAAAACGACTCCTCGATAGCTTCAAAAGGACCTTGGTATCAGACGGTGTAGAAGACCTAGCAACTCCATGGATTGGAGATCTAGTTATGATCCTGCTATACCCAAACTCCATCCTTTTGAACCACCAAGAATTCAGAAAAATGCCACAAACAAGCTAGGAAGAAGGAAAAATGCACGTTGAAATGAGACTTAAGCTTCTTACGAAGCTTAAGCATTTCAACCTATAGCCTTTCAACAAGGTTCTTGGCCCAGTTATATCATGTTCCCTCTTCCACAACCTCCCACATGATCCAATCCTACTCTATTCTAAGGATTTTTCCTTGGGAGAGTAGCTTGGGGAAGGCATAAGCATGAAAGAGGGGGCAAATGGTGCTATCCACCTTTACTTGGATCTTCTTAGTGTAGATGTCTTTCTACTCTTTTTTAGCTCCTAGCCACTCCTCCATGTCCTTCTAATGTTTAGAACTATTTTTGGATTTCTCTCCCATGGGAGGCCATTATAAGGAACACCAAAAAATTAGCAAAAAGTTGAGCATTAATATCAAAACTCATGTGCACGTTACGCATGTGTGTGTGAAAATGTTTGGCTTGTTTGCTGAAGGAGTTGACTAGGGCCAACATTTAGGCTACCAGGACATTGGGGGTTATAGCTAGAAATAGCTCCATTAGTATAGCTTCCCAAAGGTTATTGGTTATGGTAGCTGAGGCCGCTCCGTGGCAAAGCCAACATTGTGCCTCATTTATATCACCATAGTGGAAGAAGATGGTGGCTGCGTCACGCCTTGAGGCTATCACCATGACCTCCCATGATTCTTTAACTATAAGCATAAAATACAAAAAAAATAGGTTAGAAAAAACAAAAAAACAAAAAAATCTTAAACATTTTTTTTATCCCATAGGATCACACAGTTGATCAACATAGCGTAACTTACCACATCTAAAAGGCAAAGGAAACGATGGGAAGCTCACTTGCATGTCTTTAACAGTGATATGATGGTCCAAAGTCCACTCCTTATCTAGCCATCTAGAGTCTCTACACTTAACAAAGAATTTGGCATACTGAATAGGGTAGTGTTGGATTTCAAATCCTAGTTGTCCCAGGACACTAGCATGCACGTTGCTGATGGAAGTGAATTCCTTTATGGATGTTTCAATCATGGATAAGACATCCATATCACCCTGGAGACCATCTGCATCGATAAAAAAGCTATGCCACAAAATATAGAAAATTATTTACATCTAACACAAAATCAGATAGCAGTTAACAAATCATAGCACTTTGACAACACTTACTTGTCGGCATAATACACAGTGCCAGGTAGGTTCTGAAAATAGGTGATGAGATGATAAGCTATGAATAATATGTTGTAGGTATGATAACAATTAAACCTAGGCATCTCCTAGATCTAGGATAAGCACCTCAAACCCTTGATGCACTGTTCATAGTCCCTCCTACCTACGGCCTGAATGGACCCCTCCACCAGAAATGTTAAGATGCTCTGTGTCGACCCAACTAGTAGTGTTTCCAGAATGGTGCCAACCATCTCAGCCAATAGATGTGACCAAAAAATTATGCTAAAGTTATGTAACAAAAATTGTAGGAACTCCCAAGCACCCATTCGGATCCAAACCACCTCTCCCCCTACACAAGCATGGGAAGGAGGAATGTTGGCCGTGGGGACATTTAGACAGAATAGAACATCCACAATGTCTAGAACGATCAGGATTTGGCATGACCCTTTAAAATAAAACACATTACTAGTAGAAAATAGTTTATACATACTAACAATGCCAAAAAAATTGAAAAAGCTCACAAGAATCCATTATGCAATACTGAGGTTCTTGCTACCATGACTCCTAGAAAATTACATGTTACGCTAGAGATGCACTACCAAAACTACCCAAACCCTTATGATGGTGCAAGGTCTGTCTATGAAAACGACGATAAAGGTAATACATCATATTGACCTAGCATAACTTGCGACCATTACGGGCAAGACAATGAAACCTCACTTGTGCTACGCAAGGGTACAAAACCTAGACTCCTGACTGGTTATGTGTTGTGTTTGTACAAAATTATCCACGATCGCCCAAACCCTTACGAAGGTGAAAGGTTTATTTCTGATAATGGTGATAGGGGTAATATTACAAACTCCCATAGAATAACTAGCATAGGAAGGTATCGACACCTAGCATAGTACACATTTTCAAAACAAATACAAACTATAGCACAATGACAGCAAAAATGATCCAACACATATATCACACAAGTAAGGTGAAGAACGACTTACTAGGCGAGTGGAGTAGCCTCCCAAGTTTCCACTCATGCCTTCGAAATTCGCCCTAGACTTTCCTGTACTTCATTGATCCTGGCCAACTTGGCATGTTTGTGTTCAGTCTTTGGTGCCATTGTTACACCTGAATAACCTTTACAAAATTGCCAACTTACACTTTCCTTCTACTTTAGCCTAACTCAACTTCATTACGCTTGTAGTTTACCTCGAGGACGAAGAATCTACTCATAAGATTCATGGTAAAAACTTACTATTTTCATGTCCAATCAGCGTGGAACCTTCCCGAAGTGCAATAATGTCAATTTGACATAAAGTGTAAAGATTGTGTCATTAATCTTGTAGATATTGCATTAATTACAGTATGAAAGACCCTAAACTAATGCATAGCTTATTGTCTCATAATCCAGTCATATTAACTATAGTTTGCAATGAACCTAAACTAGCTATTTTGCCATGCTAGACACACCACATTATACTTTTAGCCATAGTTCACGAAAACTTTAAGCTAGCACCTAGGAAACCTTCCTTGCTATTTTCTTACAAAATATGTATATTGTAATGGTCCACTAAGACCTTAAACTGGTAGCCTTTTTGACACGTACCTCTAAAGCCTTGTATCACTTCACCATGTTGACAAAAATAATTTAAATACTTCCTTTCTTGCTGGTTTTGTAGGTCGGTTTGCAAATGGATGAAGCTTTGCTTGCATCCCTAGTCCTAACAGGCCCATATGGGGAAACCTTTAGATAGCCTAATCTTGCAATGATAGGAACCGACACCTCTTCCTATGACATAGCCATAATAGCCTCGGAAGTATCCCTAGATTGGCTAGAACATTTGGCTAAAACCCTAGACCTAGAGGCTAGTGATGTGACCGAGGATCCCCTCACTAAGATCCCCTCGCTAAGATCTTTGTGGTTACACACAAAGGAGAAAGAAAAACTCTAAAGTTCGATTCTCTCTTTGACCAACAAATGCAGAACGACATGTCTTGAATTCTCCAAGATAACGTTGTGGTGTTTGCATGGTCATATGAAGACATGTCGAGTTTAGACCCACGACTTATATTGCACAACATTGTGTTAGACTCACGTATCAAAGCGGTTAGACAAAGAGCATGGAAGATTAAGCCCAAAAATCGCATTGGCAGTGCGTGAGGAAATCACTAAGCTATATCAAGCTAGTTTGATCCACTCAGTTGATTACTCAGATTGGGTGTCAAACATCATTGTCATTTCTAAGAAAATGAGAGGAATACACATCTATATAGACTTCCGCAATTTGAACAAGACAACGCTTAAAGATAATTTTCCATTATCGAGTATTGACCAACTTATCGATTTAGCAACTAGACATGCTTTACTATCCTTTATGGATGGGTTTTTAGGATATAATCAAATCCGTATCAACCTAGAACATCAACTGACTACAACTTTCATGACCCCCTGGGGAACTTTCTGTTATACCATGATGCCTTTTGGGCTAAAAAAAACTGAAGCAACTTATCAACATTCCATGACATATATCTTTAGCAATTATATCTTAGAGAGATTGAATGACTACATAGAAAACATAGTTGTTAAATCTAGGAAGTAGGTAGATCACCCAGAGGATTTATAGTTTATCCTTAAACGTTGTCTCAGGCACAACCTATGACTCAACCTAAGAAAATGTGTGTTTGGAGTCAAAATTGAACACATGTCAAGGTTTGTGGTGTTGGAGGCTAGCATACGAGTCGACCCTGACAAGATTAGGGCCATCGTTAACTTGGCACCACCTACAAACCTCAAAGAATTGTGTGGGTTGCAAGGTAGATTATAGTTTATTAGAAGGTTCATCTCGAAGTTAATAGACAAGTTACACCCCATGCAACATTTGCTCAAGAAGGGGATTAGCTTTGAATGGATCGATGGCTGTCAACATGCTTTTGACAACTTAAAGAAAGAGTTGTTACATTTGCCAATGATTTTCCCACCACAAAGGGATCAGCCCTTCTACATCTACCTAGCAAGTTTAGATATGTCCATAGCTACGTTGTTGTGTTAAAATAGGGACGACGGGTTGGAAATCCCCATCTATTATCTATGTCATGCTCTATTTGCATACAAAACAAGGTACAATGAAGTAGAGAGTAATTTCTTGGCATTAGTTTTTTCTCTCAAGAAATGTAGACACTATCTTTTTTGTAGCAAGGTAAACATAATTTGCAAGAATAACATTTTATGGGCCATCACGAAAAACTTATACGAGAGCAGTAAGATAGCCTGATGGAAAGCCATAATAGTAGAATGTGACTTACACTACGTTGGTCAATCTTCTACGAAAGGCCAAGTGATAGCCAACCAACTTGTAGCATCACCGATTAACGATCAGGCAATGATAGAGCCTAAATTTCTAGACAAACATGTACATAGTTTAAGCCCTGTTTCAACAGACCTCAAAGAGACATTACACTTTGATGGAGCTTCAACTACCAGAGATGACAATGCCACCACTGTCATCATGCTTTCCTCTGAGGATGTTCACCCAATGGCTTACAGCTTGGTGTTTCCCTGTATGAACATTATGGCAGAATACGCGGGGCTTCTCAAGGGATTGTTAGTAACTAGAGAATTGAACGTTCAACACCTGGCAACCCAAAGTGATTCAATGCTCATTGTCAATCAGATCACAACAGTCTACACCTTCAAAGCTATGCATCTACAACCCTATTGCGATATGGCTAAACACCTTCTAAAATAATTTACAATGATTGACGTCCGACAAGTGCTGCATAGTGAGAACACCGTGGCTAATGCACTAGCTACGCTAGCTTTAAATGTGCCACCACATTTTTTTGCCACCTTGCCCACTTGAATGATAGAATGTACAAATCATGTCGTCCAAGTAGTGCAAATCTCTTCTTTAAGTGCAGAAGGAATGCCAAAATGGTATGACAACATTAAAACCTAGCTTCTACGTGGCGAACAACTGCACTAGTTGACATTTGCTAAAAAGGACATAATCCACAAACATGCTAGGAAATACATCATCATTAGGCATAGCACTCTATGTAGGTGCTCCTTTGATGGGGTATTGTTAACCTACATTAATAAAGACCAAGTGCAAAGGATAGTTAGTGAAGTCCATGAGGGACTATGTGGAGGACACATAGCCTTGCAAGCCATGGCCACTAAAATCAGATGCTTAGGGTATTACTGATCATACATGGAGTGAGATTACCTTACCAAAGTTAAGACATGTGACACATGCCAATGTTACGCAAATCTAATACACATGTCACCAACTAAGTTGCATACCACCTAGATCACTTGGTCATTCCAACGATGGGGGCTAGACATCATAGGTCCCATCACACCTAAGTCTTTCGCAGGACATAGTTTCATTATCATCACCACTAAGTAATTCACAAAATGGGTTGAGGCTATTCCCCTATGAAAGACTACATCTCAACAAGTTTGCCATTTTTTCTTGGATAATATCGTAACAAGGTTTGGGCTTCCCATGACTATTGTGACCGATAATGGGTCACAATTTATTAGTATCGAAACCAAATCTTTCTGCAATAACCTTGGAATTAAGTAATATTTTTCCTCACCATATTACCCGCAAGCAAATGATCAAGCAGAAACAACAAACAAGGTGGTTATATATTTACTGAAAATGATGCTCAACAGCAACAAGAAACAATGGCATGAGCAAATCCTCTACATGTTATGGGCCTATCATACAACATGCATAATAGCTACAGGTAGGACACCATATAGCCTAGTATATAGATTTGAAGTTGTATTGCCCCTTGAACTACAGGTTCCCTCACTATGGATGGTCCTTTCCACAGTTATAAATGAGACTCAACACAATGAGTCCAAGATCATGGATCTAGACTCAATGGAGGAGAAGTGCATCTAGACACTTAACAACATTGAAAAATATAAGGACAAATGAAGGTAGAAGCATCATTGCAACCTGCATCAGTGACCGATCAAGAAAGGAGACTTGGTCCTTAAAGTCGTTCATGAACCAGTGAGAAAATTCTTTGCAAGATGGGAAGGCCCCTTCTTGGTCGTCAAAGCATATGACAATGGAGCATTTAGGCTAGCAAACATCAATGGCAACAAGCTTGCAAACTAGTGAATCATATATACCTAAAGTAGTACCACATTTAGACATCAACTCAGCTAGAACATAAGGTAACAATCGTCCACTACGACGTAAAACTGGTGTTGTAACAAATGTCCGCTATGACATAAAATTGGCAGTGTTGTACATGTTCACTACGATGTAAAACTAGAATTTTTTGCACGCGTCCGCCACGACACAAAACTAGCAAGGCTTTCGACCATCCGCCACAACATAAAACTAGCAAGGTAAGCATTCTTCTACTAAGACACTAAACCAGCACAAACTTGTCCTTGGATCATGACACAAAAATAACACCCACAACATGGTTTGCTAGGACCATAAACTAGCTCTTCCACCATCTGCCATGATGCAAAACTAGTACACTTCAGTTTGCCTAGATTTTAATCCAGGACCATGGTTTGATGGGACTTAAAACTAGTAATGATGGTCTACCAGGACCTAAAACTAAGATCTGCCAATAGACCATCCATGAAACAAACGGGCTTGACCTTTTTTCCATGACATCCCCATCAGATAGAACGGCTAGGGCATTGGAACAGACGCAACGCTGCTACCCTCGGCATTCTACTGATTCCTTAGATATGCTGAAGGGCATACTACTAATCCCTCAAAGCTACCGCCACGATGGTCACTCAGTAATTGCAGCTCCCGAGGTTAGCATCACCAGTGGGATCCCTAAGGAAACTATGGTAATCCATAGCCTTGGTTACCTCTAGTTGCCGCCGTCATTAGGGTCTACTTCTCAGATTCATCTGACTGGCTCTTTGCCTAGTCAGATAAATAAGATGAACCTAGCTATCGACGGTGAATTCCTGAGCAGTGGTGTTAACAAAGGGATCCTTACCTCTTTTGTTGTGGTCCCCTTTTCATGGCACACGTTTCCCTTTCTACTTTAGACAACACTTGTTTCAATAGGCTCCCCAACAGTTAGGACAGTTTCTTTTGTTCTTTGTTCTTTGTTGCATTTTGCAGGTTACTTGCTACAATAGTGTTGTTCAAAGATGCATTCACTAGCAGGGCAAGGCATCACAGTGTTCCGAGGTGGCTACTCAGACTAACCTAACTACTTAGAAGTGTAGACCCTACCATTCCCCTCTAGACACCTTACCTTACTTTTTTCCTCTCTTATTCTTGCAACTACCCTTGGACATCTTCTCCTTTAGAGCATAGCATAGTGTAGTGTCACAAGATTTAGCTACAACATGCCAAGTCAATGACATTTTACATGCCTAGGACACACATCATCTAAACCGTGTTCTTCTCCTAACCCTAATCCTATAAATACCCTGGTGGAAAATGCTTAAAAGGATTGGTTTGTGGGTTGGTTGATTGGTGGGTGAAAAAACAAAAAGAGTTGGCAACAAACAAAAAAAAAGGGATGGTTGATGAAAGTTGACAAGCGCATCGATGGTGATAGAGAGAAGCTTTTTAGCTAGAAGTTGCAAGCTAGAAAACACTTTTCTTCAAGCCTAACTCCCTTGTGCCTAGATTGGCTAGTGAACAAGGTAGATTAGCCTTTTGCTTGTTTAATCTCTAAATATCTTCTTGTTGGTGGCAGATACTTCGTGCAAACTAGAGTCCTCTTGCAAATCCTATTGTATTCATCATATTTGTCCATAAGATAGATCCCAGATCTCAGGATCATGCATTTTCTAATTCGATTCATTACATCCTGTTTACATCAATTTTATAGTTGTTTTGCATAGTAGATCTCATTTTCTCGTCAGTTGGTATTATGTTCTCATCTCAAATCATCATCTTGTTATACGATCATTAATAAACTTACTGACCAAGTAAGTCCCTATCTGATCAATAAGACTGTTCAGGGCACCTCAGATTCATTTTCTCTAGCACGGCCCTCACACAAATCCAGGGTTGAAATTGTGTACACGGAAATCCTCTCGGTGTTTCGAACAACCGACATTTTCCGTCATTACATAGTGTAGATGGCATGCTCCATTACTATTTATAATAAGTGGAATGGCCATGAGGGTTTGGCACTTTCCATACATAGTAACCCTTCAAATTGGACACCTATCTCACCTATACATGGCACAAATTTGTAGCAATTTTCAACCAATCTATAACCATTTTTCAACCTAATCCATGGCCCAAAACCTATAAAAATCAGCCTCAAACACCATTTTGATATTTCACACTTTGGCATTTTTGAGCATTTGGAAATTGTAGCATCTGAGAGCTCTTGCATATTAGCAAAACATAGTTTCTTAAATTTCTCCCCTGACCCTAGCATGGAACCATTATAGCCTTATGGCCATGTAACATCCCCCTTGAGATTTGTGAGCTTTTGGGTTTATATGTTGCACTCCCAGGATCTCCAACTCCAAGCATAAAGCACTATGGTAGTTCAAATCCTGCACTTTTCTCACTTGCAATAGTAGCCAACATTGTAGATCTAGTGCATCATCAGAAAAGGTTTGATAGAATTAGTAGTGGCTAAGGATCTGAATCGTCAAGTGGATTATATAGGCTTCAATGGACTCTAAATCCCTACCAAAGTGAACCACCTTTGCTCTTGCATGAACAACTTTTGTACACATCTCTTGAACTCACTCTTCATTTTTTATAAATTTTTAAAGTTTAGTTTTGTGTGTAATTCATATTTACTTTTAATTTTCTAAATCTATTATTTTTACATTTTTATTTTCTCTACTCCTATTTTACATTTTGTAAGTCCCTAGCTAAACTTTCAAATCATCTAGGGCATCCTAAATCCCATTTTCTCAAAGGCCCTAGGGATTCATGGTTAAAGTTGTTATGCTAAGATTTTCAATTTTCGAATGGCCGAGATTTTCAGTCAATACAAAAGCTAAGTTGGAATTTCAAGATTTTTAAAATAAAAAATGGATTATCTTGTTGAACTAGTAATTACACCCAATATGTACAACATGAAGATTTCTAACTGACTTAATCTTGATTACCATTCTGTTGGCACATTTGGCCATTTTACGGAACAGTAAGACTCATGGATTTGATTTTGGTAAATTTTCAATAACTTATAAGAGTTATCAAAAGGTGGTTGGCATATCAAAATTCAATTGCCCAGTTATTAAGACTTTGTGTTGAGGTTCTATCAAAGTTTGAATGACATAATGCGACTATAATGAGTGTAATTTTGGGGAAAAATATAAAAATATATAAAAATTTTTGGCTATTCTAGACATTAGCAAAATCCACTGCTGGCGCTCGAATGGATTTTGGCGGAAACATTGGAATGTCATTTTGCAAAATATTTTAGAAATACAAATGTTTGAGTCGTGCACCTTTTGTAGCTCCTGATTTTGGCACAACTATCAAGAATGGCTAGAATTGTGCCCTGAAACCCTTGTTGCTGCCGATGAAAATCACGCTGAAGACCATCCGTTGCTGTTGCCATCAAGGGTATTGTTGCGGAAGACGAACAGGCCGTTGCCGTTGCTCCACGCGCATGTCTGCGCATGAGCCGATGAGCCAAGAGAAGTAGAGTCAATACCAGCACCTGAAATAGAGCTGAACGGGAGAACAGCGGCGGGAGAGAAACCAAACACGAATTGGAAGCCTTCATCCTGCGCATGGCGGCCATGGCCTCAGTCACGGGGGTTGCTTAGATCTGGCAGGAGGCACGGACGGTGGGCAAGTAAAGGGAGATGGGGACTGCAACGACGACGCCAACACGCGGTCATGACGGTCACGTACAGGAAACCCCCAAATTTGAACCTGCATTTTTTGTGTGAATCTGCAAAAATATAAAAAAGCATAGAGGGAAAAAGGGCAGTGAACAGAGAGCGGATAACAAGCAGATGCGTTCCTAACTTATCCCTGCAACTTCCAAATTTTTT
>MNCI01005627.1:1545905-1561493 GCA_015680685.1 Gnetum montanum | reverse complement strand
TTTCATAGTTTGGAAAGTTTCAAAGTTTCAAAGGATATTCTAAATTCTAAGACTGCTTCTTCATCAGAAGAAGAATAAAAGAAATTTTCTGAATTAGGAACAAGTAGTGGAGTGAAAACTAGAAGAACAAGAATATCTCCCATTATGTCTGGTTTATCAATTCGTAAGAGAAGATCTAGAAAATTTAAGAGTTCAACATTCCAAAGGAATAGGATGGCAAATCCATGGCAAGGAGTTACACCATTAGGATTTCAAAACTACAATGATATTCCTAAGGTAGTTTACAAATATTTGCCTGAGCCTTTCATTCTTGGAAAAGCTTATTTAGCTGAAGAATATATTCACATGTTTGAGTTAGCTTTAGCTCATGCAAATATTCAACATCAAGATCAAGCTTGTAGGTTGTTTGTATCAAATCTAAAGGATATGGCTTAGATTTGGTATTCAAACTTACCAAGTAATAGTATTACAAGTTGGGATGATATGAAGAATCTTTTCTTAGCCCAGTTTGGTAATCAGTTAGATCAAAAACAACTATACTATGTGCTAATGCAAGCTAAGCAAGGCATTAAAGAGTCACTTAGAGATTTCAACATCAAGTTTCAACGAATTTGTGGACTCTTTCAAAGACAATATAAGCCATCAGACAAAATGTTTAAAGAGACTTATCTTAAGGCTATCAACCCCAACATTTCAATTTGGTTAAGGAGAACTCTAAACTTAACTACGCTAAATGACTATTTTAGTGAAGCTATATAGTTAGAAAAACAATTGAATTTGAATCCTGAAGAAAATATCACAATTCCAAAGAGAGAAGAAAAAGTTAGAATTCCTATGCAAGATTTTACTTAATTCAAAGCTTTACCAGGTCCATCTCACGTTAAGAAAGAGCAAGAACATGAAAAAGTAGGATCTGAAAAAGGACAATTAATGAGAGATATGTCTAACAAAATAGTGAAGCTTGAAAAGGCTTTGGCAAGAGTTAATATCAAGGAAGAAAGGAAAAGTAGAAAGCATAAACATCAAGACATTAAGTTAGCCGAAGTTGAGGATGAAAGTGATCTTATTATGTCAAACTTTCTTGATATTGAATCTGATAATGAGTTATCTAGTGTTCATTATGCAAGTAAATCTTCAAGCAGTGGATCTAGTGATACTTATTCTCTATCAAGTTCTGAAGAAGATATCTCATCAGATGAGGAATGTAATAACAATGAGGAAAATGGATATAATCCTCGATCTAAGGAAAGACTAACTACTTCTAGACCCCCAAATGTTATTACTGATCCATCTAATAAGAGAAAAGCTTTTGAGACAAGTAGAAGAGATAAGAACAAAGATAAAGACAATCAAGTGGACCAAAGCACTCCAAATCAGTCTTTTAATAAATGGATAAAGAGATCAAGCTTTATTGGTGATGGAGAATATGATTTTATTAAAGACCTTAAACATGTCAAAGCCAATATTAGCATCTATCAGTTGCTTCAAATAGGAGATCAAAAAAGAAAGGCTTTAGAGTTTATTAAAGGCAAAAGGAGAGCTAGAGAATTAGAGTTAAGTTATGTGTCTAGTAATGATGAGAGATTAAAGACTTCACATGACAAGGAAGCTCCTCCTTTTCTTTTGACAATGAAATTAAAAGATAAATACTTACACAATTGTTTGGTTGATTCTGGAGCCACGTCTACTATAATGCCATTGTCTATATGTAAGAAACTTGGTTTGATTCCTGAAAAGTCAAATAAGAAGATCGTTCAAGTGGATAAAAGTAGAGTTAATATTGTGGGTCAATTGCCAAATGTCCTATTGGAAATTGCTTTTGAACCTCGTGTTAGAAGTAGAGTAACTATTCAAGTGGCAGACATACTAGATTCACATAGTCTTTTATTGAGTAGGAGTTGGAGTAAGAATTTCTCGGGTTACATATTGACAGATTATTCTCACATGTGGTTACCCTAGAAAGGAGAACCAAATCAGATATACATCTATAGTAAACCTATGCTGATTGATAACATTACTTCAAATGGAAAAAGTAAGATGGTAGAAAAAGGAAGTATTGAAAACAAAATTTGTACACTCCAGGAAAGTTATAGTCCTGAAAAAGAACAATCAAAACAAGAGGATAAATGGGAGTTATACTTCAATGGTTCATCTAATTCAAAATGTGTAGGAGTTGGAATAGTTATATTCAAAAATGGTACACCCAAAATTCTCAAGGCAATTCATCTATCTTTTCCTTGTACTAACAACAAGGCTGAGTATGAAGCTTTATGCATTGGTATGAGAATAGCTCTAGATAAAAAGATCAAAGAAATCACTATAAAAGGAGACTCAAGATTAGTCTGTGAACAAGTAAAAGGTAACTGTGTTGTAAAGAGCTCATTCTTAAGATCTTATAAGCAACTTGCTTGTAAGATGTTAGACCAGTTTCAATATTGCCAAATAGAGCATGTAAATAGAGCAGAGAATCTTATGGCAGACTATTTGGCAAAAGCAGCTTCAACATTGGATATGCAAATATTAGAAGGTTACAAAGATGTCATGATTGAAGAAGAACATCAGCCATCCGTACCAGATAATATAAGGCATTTACAAGTATTTGAAGATGATGATCAAGTACTAAGATTTATGAAAAATAAACAAGAATTTGAGGGTCAAGTAATACCCGAAACGTCTTCAAATTCAAAAGCTAATTTCATTCCAAAGAGGATGATTGATTTAGAACATGAGTTCAAGAAAAATTTACTTACTGGAAAGGACATACAAAACCCAAGTAGTCAAGCTTTTGTGGCAGTGAATTTTGGATTAAACAATGCACCGAAGATGTTAAATGTTACAAAGGAAAGAGATTCAAATTTCAAGCAAGATTTGTTAACATGTCTAAGAAATAATTTGGACAATTTTGCTTGGTCTTATGATGATCTTAAAGCTTTTCGGCAAGATGTGATGACACATAAGATTCCTTTAATGGAAGGTTGCAAAACAGTCAAGCAAAAACAAAGGAAATTTAATCCATCATTTGAACCAGCTATGGAAGCTGAAATCAAAAAGTTGTTGCAAGCACAAATCATACATCCAGTACGATATTCGACATGGCTTGCTAATCTTGTCCCAGTAAGAAAGAAAAATGGTGATATACGACTCTGTGTAGACTTTAGAAATCTAAATGATGCTTCAAAGAAAGATAAGTATCCACTTCCGAGAATTGATGAGATGCTTATTAAAGTCTCAGGTTGCCAAGTATATTCCTTCCTAGACGGTTTCTCAGGTTATAATCAAATCGTGGTAGATAAGAATGATAGATACAAAACATCATTTATCACTAAGTGGGGAACTTTCGCTTACCAAAGAATGCCATTCGGATTGTCAAATGCTAGAGCTACTTTTCAAAGAGTAATGGATTTAGCATTTAAAGATTTATTAGGCAAATTCGTGGTGGTTTATTTGGATGATATTACAATATTTTCAAAGAAGAAAGAAGATGATATCGATCATCTTCAGAAAGTTTTCAACAGATGCCGTGAGTTTGGTATTTCATTAAATCCTAAGAAGTGTATCTTTGAGGTTAAATCTGGAAGTCTATTAGGCCATGTGATATGTCAAGAAGGGATTGCCATAGACAATTGCCGAATTCAAGCAGTACAGAATATTGAGCACCCCTCTAGTAAGAAATCTCTTAGATCATTCTTTGGGAAAATAAACTTTGTGAAGAAGCTCATCCCCAGGTTTACTGAAATTACTAAACCTTTGATGCATATGCTTAAAAAGGATGTCCAAGTAGAGACAACACTAGAGTCAGAAAGAGCGTTATCAGAAATCAAAAAGGCTATACAAGAGGCTCCATATTTGGTAAAGCCTAAACTTAAAGAAGATTTTTGGTTATACTCTTTTGCTTCAAATGATTCTATTGCTGCCGTTCTTACACAAAAGGATAGTGAAGGTCAAGATGAACCAATTGGATTCTTTGGGTATCAAATGAAAGGTTCAGAGTTAAATTACTCAGACTTAGAGAAGTAAGCTTTCGCAGTCATCAAGGCACTTCAGCATTTTAAATATTATTTGGAGAGTTCATTAGTACACATTATGCTAATTGAACCTGTAGTCAAGCGATTTCTATCCCAAAATTAGATTGGATTGAAAAGAGGAAAATGGCTTATTAAGTTGCAAAGTTTCAGATTTTCATTGGAAATATGCAAGACAATTAAGGGAATGGGACTAGCTAGGTTAATGACTAGAGAAAGTGAAGTTTACACGCTTGACACTCATGAAGAGAATTGGTATGATGATATTCTAAAGTTTCTTACTATCAGGAAAATCCCAAATAATTTAACTTCAAGTCAAAAGAGAGCTTTCTTCAAGAGAGTACGAAGATTTGTTGTTAAAGATGGTATATTATATCGAAAGGATTTTCGGGGAGTTTTATTAGAATGTGTTCATAATAATCAAATTAGTTTCATTTTGGAACAATTTCATGATCATTTGAATTTATTTTATGAATCCCCTAAGTAAACTATGAAACATATACTTCGATATGGATATTAATGGCCTTCCATGTATCAAGACATTAGTTCAAAGATTCAAAAATGCTATAAATGTCAAGTTCATGGACCCAATATTAAAAGGGCTAGGCCCCTTTAAAACCAGTAGTTGCAGATAGACCATTTCAGCAATGGGGTTTGGATTTTATCGGTACAATTACTCCTTCAAGAGCTGGACACAAGTTTATTCTCACAGCTACTGATTATTTTACTAAATGGTCTAAAGCAAAGGCTCTAAGAGGAAGTTCAGCATCATACGTGATTAAGTTTTTAGACGACCACATTCTAAGTAGATTTGGTGTACCCGAAGTATTAGTGTCAGCCAATGGACCTGCCTTCAAATCCGAAGAGTTTATCAGATGGGCATCCGAAAGATCTATTTTCTTATTTTCTTCATCAAATTATTATGCTCAAGGAAATGGTTTAGCGGAATCCACTAATAAGAATCTTATCGCTTATATTAAGAAATTGATGGATGGGAATCCAGGAAATTGGATTGATTATCTACAATCTGCATTATGGTCAGATCGAATCAGATTCAAGAAAGCTATTGGGACATCACCATATAATTTGGTTTATGGTTTACTAGCAAGAATTACAAACAAGATTATAAGCTCAGCTTCCAAATTTGTTCAAAGATATAGTGAGAAGACTAACAAAGATAGAAGTTTCATGACTTTGCTTATTAAAAGAGAAGCCGAAGTAGATAAAGCAAGGGATAATTTGTTACGAAATACCACTCAAGTCAAAAGATGGTTTGATAGAAAGGCTTCAAAAAGAACTTTCAAGATAGGAGACCTTGTCCTGTTATGGAATATGAAGAAACCAAATAAGTTTACTCCGACATGGATTGGTCCCTTTCAAATTTCAAAGAAATTATTAGAGGATAGCTACAAATTAGCAACCTTGGATGGCATGGAATTGCAATTTCCATATAATGTTTTGCATATAAAACATTATTTGGAACAATTGCATACATCTTGAAGATGTCATCACACAAAAATAATATATGTACATAGTATTATGTACAAAAATAATTATTCTTTATTTATATTTGAAATATTATCTTTCCTTCAAATGAGACAAGTGGAAGCATACAAGTGGAACAAGTGGAATTCTACAAGTTTGACAAGTGGAGAAGGTGACTCATCCACCACTTGGGGAGGATTGTGACAAATGTTTTGAATGCCTAAAAAGAAGGAAGCTTGGTTGAAGACACTTGGATGGAAGTTAAACATTTAGGCACCTATAAAAGGAGGGTTAGATTGTTTAGGATTTCATCATATTTCATGTCAAGTTTGGTAGTGGAGATTAGAGAGAGCTAATGGAGCTTAAGAGAGCAATGAGAAAGCCTTTTATTCCACATGTGATGGGATGTTGCCCTGAGCATGTATTGAAGGCCTATCTAAAGGCTAAATCTTGTGGAGCTCCAAAGGAATGCCCTTTTATGGCTTGGCTATCCGATGAATTTTCTTTTCTCACTTGGGGTTTGGATATTGAGTCCAATGTTTGGGGGCAATATCAAGATTGCTCCAAAGANGCCTACATCACATCAGAAATCTCTTATGAAAAGGTGAAGGAGATGAGGATTCCCACTAGGGTAACCCTCACAATTCAGTTTCCATCCCAAGAATAGTCCATTGAAGGACTTGATAATGTATAGTTATTATGTACAATTTGATTTTTTTATAGGAATGAGGTTTTTGTCCCATCTCACCTTAAGTAAAATGGGAATTTTCCTCAAAAAAGATTTTCAGTTTCATAAAGAAGCATAGTTTTCTTTGAGTTTCTAAGGGGGCAGAAATGTTGGCATATTTGGCCATTTTATGGAACAGTAAGACTCATGGGTTTGATTTTGGTAAATTTTCAATAACTTATAAGAGTTATCAAAAGGTGGTTGGCATATCAAAATTCAATTGCCCAGTTATTAAGACTTTGTGGTGAGGTTCTATCAAAGTTTGAATGACATAATGGGACTGTAATGAGTGTAATTTTGGGGCAAAATATAAAAATATATAAAAATTTTCAGCTATTCTAGACATTAGCAAAATCCTCTGCTGGCACTTGAATGGATTTTGGCGAAAACATTGGAATGTCATTTTGCAAAATATTTCAGAAATATGAATGTTTCAGTCGCGCGCTTTTTGTAGCTCCTGATTTTGGCACAACTATCAAGAATGGCTAGAATTGTGCCCTGAAACCCTTGTTGCTACCAAAGAAAATCACGCTGAAGACCATCCGTTGCTGTTGTCGTCAAGGGTATTGTTGCGGAAGACGAACATGCCGTTGTCGTTGCTCCGCGCGCCTGTCTGGGCGTGAGCCGATGAGCCAAGACAAGTAGAGTCAATACCAGCACCTGCAATAGAGTTGAATGGGAGAACAGCAGTGGGAGAGAAACCAAATGTGGATTGGAAGCCTTCGTCCTACGCATGGTGGCCATGGCCTCGATCACGGGGGTTGCTTAGATCTGACAGGAGGCGCGGACGGTGAGCAAGTAAAGGGAGATGGGGACTGCAACGACGACGCCAACATGCGGTCATGACGGTCATGTACAGGAAACCCCCAAATTTGAACCTGCATTTTTTGTGTGAATCTGCAAAAATATGAAAAAACACAGAGGGAAAAAGGGCAGTGAACAGAGAGCGGGTAACAAGCAGACGCATTCCTAACTTATCCCTGCAACTTCCAAATTTTTTTTTGCAGTCACTTCATCGCTTAAACAGGGCTTTTCCTTTTGAAATATTCCTTTCAAATTTTAGGCGGTAAGTCATCCTCCTGTAACTTACCTTCCAAAACGGCGGCCATGTCCAACGCCGATGCATTCGGCATCGCATACCAGTCCGATGAATATGGCAATGAAGACATAGAGGCATAACAAGATAAGTGACTAAAGATATTTCTGGCCGATTGCAGTTTATCAAATAAAATTTACAATACCATATACACTAAATATAAAGCTCCAGTTATAAACTTACCTTTTCTAATGTGTCCCAGGACTTAAAAATATTGTTGGTAAAGTGTTATATAAGTTATATTATATGAGCACCTACAAATATTTGTAATATTAATATTCACATGTTTATGATATTTTAAACATGTATATAATATTTAAAAGTATAAATATAACTTCCAAAGCATAAATCTCTCCTAATAATATGTACAACTTCCTAAATAACTCCTTCCTAATTAAATGAGTAAGTTGTAACCTCCTTACTTGGGAGAAAAGTTAGCTAGGATATTTTAGCAAACAATCTCCTATTGGTTAGTCAAATACTTGAGAGAAAAGTTAGGAGGATATTTTTGAGATTTTTTGGGATATTTTGAGATTGTAACTTTCATATACATCACTTAAAAAACTTTACATCTCATCTTGAAGAGGCAAAATTAAAAGAATATATATATGTATGAAGTAAGTTGGCACTATTAGCTTGTGTTCCTATGTATCTTAGGAATTGTTTTTTTTTAATTTTCTATACTATTGTAACTTCCAAGGCCACTTGTCAATTTCTTTTTCTCTTTGGTGGTTGCAACCATCTAAAATTGTTGTAACTTACCTAAGTTGTTGGGCAAGTAACCTCCTAACTTGTTGGGCAAGTAATCTCCTAATTGGTTGGCCAAGTTACTTGGGAGAGAAGTTAGGTGAGATATTTTTGAATTTTTAACTTTCCTACCTACCTTGGAACCCTATAAAAAGGCTTCAAGGATAAAGGAGAAGTGGGGGCGGAAGACTTGGAGAAGGAGATTGGGGAGCATCATCATCACACTTGGAAGATTTGTAAAGAAGATGGTTTGCAAGATGATTTTCTAGAATAAGGATTTCAGCCTCTTTGTCATGGTCCTGTGAGTTATGCATTTCATTTTTTTTTTTATTTAAATTTCTTAGCTAGTGGTTTAGATAGTATCATCCTTGGCAAGTAATTTTCGATTTTTAGATTGCTCTTATTGTTCTTGTTGCCCGATAGAAATTTCTATTAAAATTTTGCCATAGAAGCGCTAGTGAATAAAAGCCTTAAGAGAATTTTAGTGGTAAATTTCATTATTGTGCAACGTTTGGGAACTGCTATTGGGTTGTTGGAAGAGAGCCTCTGTTTGTAGTCACGCCGTGGAACAATTTAGTAGCCGAGAGGGTTCAGAAAATCTTTGGTATTTTGATGGGACCAGAATAGCTTCTTTATCTTTAAAGTGATTTTCCGTGTTATTTCAATCAGAAGNTGAATCTTGCTCTATTTCTTGTTTTCTTGTGGAACTATCTCTCTCTCTCTGGGGAAAATTAGGAGTAGATTTGCGGAGTTGTGCTCAAATGTTTATGCAAAATTTTACTTGTTACAAGCAGGTATTATAAGGACCACGTAGACTAGGTAGTTGAACAAAATAGGAAACTTTCAATAACTCACAGTATATGATAAAGTTGGCTGAATCTCTTTAAGTAAGTCATTTGTAGTTCGCACACAACGCAATTGTCACATTTCATACAACCGCACGCCGCAATAGCACACACACATACTCACATTAAGTACTGAGTTATTTGGAGGTATTTGGGCCTTGGTGTAGTCAGAGACTAGCAGGCACCTAAATCCTGTTCGAGGACACTCGTTGGCGGTCGTGTCCCAAACAGTCGCCAACACATCTCTAACCAACTCTAGGATAAAGATTTAACACATATATCGCTTATAATTTTGATGTTAATTTGGTGCAAACCTATCCTCTAGCATCATGCCTATGCTAATTAAGTGGGAATAAATTGAATCTTAGGGCTAGGTTAAATTTCTTAAACTTATCTATGTGAAATTCTTTGTTAGGACTTGCTAATAAGTTTCAAAATACAATAAAGTCCTAGAAGACTTAGACTATGACTGCTAACCTGATGGGAGGGACTTAGAAATAATTTTAGTCAATTTAAGTTATAACAACAATATAAGATGGGTAACAATTGAATGAACAAATGTACCCTTACCTTACTAGAGTTTGCAATTGATGCACCTTGTTGATGTGTAATTTGGACTCGTGGTAATGCATACCCATGAAAATTATTAAAAGGAAATATTTTTGGTTGGCATGATCTATCTTGAATATGATTTTCATCTGGTGGTGATAAATGGATCTCCCTAGGTTGTGGCTCCATGCTTTCTTATTGGATTATAGTCTCTTGATTCTAATTGATCCTTGGATCATGATTTTCTCTAATACCAAATGTAACATCCCATTTCTAGATATCATGGCAAACATCAAATATACATAACATTTGACATTATTCATAAATAAAAATAATAAAAATAATAAATATGGAATATTGTATATGGATTATGTTTTGAGGTTTCCTTGGGATTATCTTCCTTTGATATCTATCCCTTAAAGGCAATCTAGCATTTTCACCATAATTAGACCTATAACTAGCTAGAATGGATGGTCAGTCACCTTCCTACTCCACTTTACCTAACCCTTGTTATTTATTATTGTTGGCTTCATAACTCTATGTTCATATTACCTCTAGTAATTGGGTATAAATATCTTAGGTTAAATCTCCAAAAGTCATTTCATGAAACATGACTATTATTTATACACACACTTTTAGGTCTTAATTACAACTTATCCATTTGAATGTTATTATAATAATTATAGTATTTATTATCAAGAGACATCATTTTTATTATGGAATGATACCATATAAGAATGAAAATATGACAAGAACTAAGCTTGGAAGCCTAGATGAGTATGATTATAAAGAAATAGATTTCTAATATGGGAATTGATCTCACACTACAACTTAGCTTTTCAATGCTTACATTATTAAAAGATATTTTAGGAGTGTTCAAACCCTCGATCTCAACTTCTTCATGTAGTACCACTAGCACTTGAATTGATTAATAGTTAGCCATCACTTTGTTGTACTCTTTGTAAGCTTAAAAGCCACCAATTTACATGAAGCTAGTTTAGAAACTATATGCCTACTAGTTTCATGATCCCTCTTAATAGGTTGAGAAATTCCCTAAATCATACCCTACATTCTTACATGCAATGATTAGAGTTTTCATAAAAGCTACATCCATAGCCTATCAAAGTTAGGACCCCATAAGTAGCATCCTTTGCATTATTCTAGCTACCATTATTTGGACCCAAAGATGGGACATTTTCTAACTCCACAATTGAATTCTTGATCTTGAAAGATATCTTCATCTAAATCCCCTTGACCAGCTCTACTATAGCTAGATTACATTAGATATGAAACATAAGAAAGGAATTATGGCTCCGTGTATTTGTGAATTCATAAAGAATGATAAAGTCTTCAAAGAATCTTGCAAGAGTCTTTTCAAGAAAGCTCGTATACCAAATCAATACCAAATATTTATCAACAACTTAGGATCTTTATGAACTTTCAAACAATAGTGGATTAGCATCAAACCTTTAGCCTTAATAAAAAAATGAGCCCTTTCAAAGAATAAGGGTTTTATCTTGGTCCAAATCAAAATAAAAAAGAAAAAGATTCATAAAAAAAGGTATGAATCTCTGCAAGAATTCTTTTGAGTTATTTGCTTAATCATCGTTGCTCTACATGTTTGTTTATAGGATTTCTATGTTATTCATCCTACATTTCTTTCTTTAGAAGTTCTTTTCTTCTTAAGCATTATTTTTAAAATAGATGGTTTTACCATAGAAATTTTTTAGTTATTTATTTTTTTCTATTACCATTGTTTCATCTTGATTTGGATTTTTTCTAAATTTTTATTATAATTTTAAGATTTATCCTAAGTAATGATTGATTGATTATATTTACTAGGCTAGCTAATAATTGATTGATTATATTTATTTCTATATTTTTAGCTAGCCTAGTAATGATCAAATAACATCAATTATCATATGCCTTAACTATAAAAGATAAGAATCAATACTAGTTTGAAATACAACAATCTATGATCAACTTGAACTACTAGATATTGCATCTACCCATCCATGCATTATAAAAAAATCTAATATAATACTTGTAGAATGTATGATTAGGCATTGGTCATACTCGTCACTGATCATTTGGGATTGTTATCAAGCATGATAATAGTAATCTAGTTAGTTATATCATACATAATCTTTGATAAGTATTTAATGATTTATCTTATAGAATACTTAATATTGTAACCCACACACATGTTACTAGTAGAATTATGACCTCTTCTTATAAGATTAATAGTTCATCATGCAATGAGATCATTATAGGGAACTATGATAGAATTAATATTGATGAGGATTAGAGTAGAAAATTATAAGCAAAGATAGCATATGTTAATACAAACCTTTACTTTCTTAATGTCACCTTCATATACCATAAATATGAATATTTTTGTATGAAAATGTTGTGCTATCACCTAAATGATCAACTACATTCATAATTAAAATAGCACTTAGAAGGTCTAGTTTCAGCCATTACATTGATGAGTACCATGTTATCAAAAATATGTCTAGATAATACCACAAAATTAAGGTACAACACAAGAGAGATATGATGATGGAAATTATATATGAACATGAAAAGAACAAGGATCCAATACCCCTGAGATTCCAATTAGAGAAGGAGGCTATAGAATATCAATTTGAAATATTCAACTATATTTGATCCAACTATCATTCTGCTATCTTCAATATTAGAGATATGGCATATTCAAAACTATGTTGAGTCATAATAGATAATCTTAGAGAAGATGAAATAAGTTCTAGAATAAGAAGGGCTTTAAGACATAGAATCTCTAATATAGACAAAATAAAAGAATAACATGACTATAGAGGAAGACAAGGATGTCATGGTAGTTCTTCCAACTGATCAATTTCCTTCTTCATTGCATCATCTAGGTCTAATAATAAAGAATGTGGGTAAACAAAAAAATATCTTCTCAAATATTAGGATAGGAAACCTAGTGACCTTTATCATGGAAGTCTTGATGATTATGACAAGATATGAATGTGGATAAGTAAATAAATCTCTACTAAAATATTAGAATAGATAATGTACTAACCTTCATCATGCAAATCTCAATAATCATGCCAATAGAAATATTAATAAACATCATGAGAGAGAGAGAGAGCACCATGATCAAGCAAATAGATACTGTGACTATAATTATGCTAGACTTGATGTTGATGAATCAGTTTTGACCACAAGAAGCATGATACAAATTCATGAGGCAATGAAAATTCTCTATAAGCATCATATAGAGAGTTGCATCAAGTGGCTTGACATAAAAAATATTCAAAAATTTAAATGAGGCTATAATTTTGATTTGCAATATTATCATCAAGTCTTTCATCATGTCTATGCCTTATAAAACATCAATTGGAAATAACAAAAGTTAAAGATCTTTTCAAGAATGTTTGTGAAACACCACTGATTTCAGCTTAGCACTTTAATGGAAAACGATTCAAGCCCTTTCAAGCATTTAGAAAATTATCCACATCATGCAAGTGGATGGTTTCCATGTGCTGTTATAAATATAAAATGATTTAAAATTCCCTGTGGCAGTTCAAAGGCACATGTGTCAATTGTTGAGCAAAGGAAAATGTGAAGATTATGCTCCTCTCTACAATGTTGGATGTTTTTACATATCATCAATGGAATCCTTTTTGGCAGGGTCAGTTTTATGATTTAATTATTCTAGGATCAATTTATCAGTAGCAGCTCCATGATCATCACCTCCTACACTATCCACTAAGTTTCTGTTTGCTGCCTTTGCCACATCACTGTTCCCTGCTTGCCGCGTTGTTGCTGCACTGCCTCTGCCTGCGACGCTGCTATCGCCGCCAAATCTGTCGTCCACTGTGCTGTGTCACTGTTACTGCTGCACCACCGCCCTCTGACGCGTCGCTACAAGACTACCACGTAGCAGACACAACGGCCAAAACGTGGGTGAATGGGTTTCCGTGCATAAACCCCAACACCACTACTTCTGTTTTTCTCCCCTCGCTGCGCCGTCCCTCTGCCGTGCCCCTGCCACATTGCTGATTCTGCCACTATGTCGCTGTTTTTTTCCACCGCGTTGCCACCTCTCCGCTGCTCGTGACCCTTCACACGTGTTTTTGTGTCTTCTTTATTTTTTTCCTCCCCTTCAAAATGTCGAAAGCGGCAATTAGGAGGAGTGACATTATGTGTAAAGGAGAGGCGAATGTGGCCAAACCAGCGGGCGTTCTTTGGCAGGCATCCATATCTGGCTACATAGCTCTACGTAGATCCTATGTGTCTGATCTAATTACTACGAGTGGAACCAAGGTCTAGTAGAGTAGAGCAAAGCGGGCGAGCAGGAGACTCGCGACTGTGTCTCTGCAATGGATTCACAGTGGTGGCGCTGCGCAGTTACTGTTTGTGTGGTTCTTTTCGCAGCATTAGCACTGAAAGGTGTAGTTGCAGAGGACCCATATAGATTCTACACCTGGAACATCACCTGGGGCACAATCTAGCCGCTCGGCGTGCTACAGAAGGGCATTCTCATCAATGGCCAATTCCTTGGTCCCAGATCGACTGCGTCACCGGCTACTATCCTCCCCCAGATGATTAAAAATTGTTTTACCAAACATTAGAGAATTTTCCAGCCCACTAACGCAAAAAAATATAATTTTTTAAGGGAGCTGCCGCTGCTAGACATCTTTTTAAAATTTTCTAAATTTTTATGGCTCAAGGGCTTGTATTTTTAATTTTTTGTATTTTTTATGGGCTCAAATGAACCATAAGTTGTAAAATACATTGAACCTGGCCAAGAAAAGCAAAATTGCCAACACACGTCCAACTCATGTAGAACTTTCTAGCACAGATACATTGAACCTGGACAAAGAAAACCCTAGACAAAACCCTAGCCCAAACCTATAAATACCCTACCAATTCACACAAATTGGTGGGAGAGCAACAAAGACACAAGGGCAAAGAACAAGCAAGAACAAGGAGGCAAAAAGAAGCAAAGCAAAAGCAGAAAGAAGGAGAAGAAGATTGGAGGAGGCAAAGATTGGAGAAATTGGCGATTCTAAAGGGGGATAAAACTTGCAATCCTTGGGCACTCGGCACATTCGATTTTTGGCTTCCAAGTTCTTCTCATATTGTCACATCATCCTATCACATTTTTCCGGGGTTAGGCGTTTAACTTTCCATTCACAGTTGTGCAACTACGCTTTGACCGGTGCACATTTTTTTAAGACAATATAATACAGTTTCATCATTGTCTCCTATTTACATTATTTACTTTGGTTTATGCTTTGTTTGTAGTATAATTCTATTCACATACGCTTTATTTACATTTCATATCATTGTTTATTCTGTTTACATCCCGTTTACGATAACCCCAGCGCTAGCCGTAGCTTACGCTCGGGGAAGTCCTTGGTTGATTTGTGTGCAAACCATCCAAGGCACTCTGCTTTCGTTCCCTTTTCCAGCTTGCCCTCAAGTGAAGGTAGGGTCTGTTGTGGCTACCCAACGATCTCTCAGTGTTTGTTTCCCTTCCAACCTTACACCGATGATTTAGGTCAGTATAGTTTTTGACACTAGAAGGAGGGCCACTTTCTTGTTATTGATTAAAACCTCACTACCTATCAAAACTCCATTCATCTATCCCAATCCATTCACATTTATCATGGAATCTTCCCAAGTCAACCCAGTAACACTACCAATTGTTTCAAACCCTATGACTGCTACGGAATCCATAACCTTCACTGAACACATAAATCCTCAAGGCCCCACACGCCAATCCCTCAGGCTACAAGGCAAAGGCCCCATTCATGCAACTCTTACACCTGAACAATATAATTTTATCTGTGTTAAGATCCAAGCCAACCTACCCATTGATCGTATGGAGAGGGAAGCTAAGAGAGAATATGAATTCATCCATAAAGGAGGACATGATTTTATCCCTTTAGCTTTTGACATAATCCCACTATCTAAAAACCATTCTAAACTCATATCCCAACTTCTTATGACTAGAAGTCAAGCCTTACAACTATCTCACATAGAGCATCAAGATGAAGAAGATGACTTTGCAGCCCAATCTGAACATGGAGAATCATACCATACTGTTAGCCCCCATGCCCA
>MNCI01005627.1:1308452-1536307 GCA_015680685.1 Gnetum montanum | reverse complement strand
GGGGGGGGGGGGGGGAGCAACAAAGACACAAGGGCAAAGAACAAGCAATAACAAGGAGGCAAAAATAAGCAAAGCAAAAGCAGCAAGAAGGAGAAGAAGATTGGAGGAGGCAAAGATTGGAGAAATTGGTGATTCTGAAGGGGGATAAAACTTGCAATCCTTGGGCACTCGGCACATCCGATTTTTGGCTTCCAAGTTCTTCTCATATTGTCACATCATCCTGTCACATTTTTCCGGGGCTAGGTGTTTGACTTGCCATTCACACTTGTGCAACTACGCTTTGACCGGTGCACATTTTTTAAAAAACAATATAATATAGTTTCATCATTATCTCCTATTTACATTATTTACTTTAGTTTATGATTTGTTTGCAATATAATTCTATTCACATACGCTTTATTTACATTTCGTATCATTGTTTATTCCGTTTACATCCCATTTACGATAACCCCAGCGCTAGCTGTAGCTTACGCTTGGGGAAGTCCTTGGTTGATTTGCGTGCAAACCATCCAAAGAACTCTGCCTTCATTCCCTTTTCTAGCTTGCCCTCAAGCGAAGGCAGGGTCCGCTATGGCTGCCCAACGATCTCTCGGTGTTTGTTTCCCTTCCAGCCTTACACCGACGATTTAGGTCAGTACAGTTTGTACAAGAAACCAAAAGTTGGTACTAATCATTAGAGCTAGACTCAATCCATTGATGTTCTATGATGCTAAATTTCTTTACTAAAAAGTAGAAAACATATTCCAAATTATCCCACTTTAGAAAATACATTTATGAATGGAAGCAAAAGAACCGTGAATCATTTAATATAATTCTCAATAGATAGTACTCTTTATTATATCAATGTCTAGGACATTAGTTTTCTTAAATTTCCATGTCATATAAGGCCCTTAAAATAAATCAAGATGGACCACCAAATCCAATGGCTCATCAAGAAGGAGGCCAAATGAGAAGTTTCACAAACAAAGATGTATCAAATCACTTCTCCTTATATTTTTACGTTAATGATTATAATAGACTTTTTAAGTGTTTGTGTGCATGTGTTGTTGTTAAATTGTGTGTATGCTTTGCTTGGAATGTGGTGGAAATAACTGATTGGAATAGTAATAGATTTGTTAACTTGATTTTTATATGTATTATGATTAAATGTTTAAATACATTATGCATAAGAAATATGCTTTAAAATACATGCTATGGATGTTTTTTTAAATTAATATATATATGGAAAAACAAAATATTTTTTTGTTCTATTTTAACAAAGATGTTAAGAAAAAAAAAAGAAAACAAAATAAAATACTCTAAGGTGTGCCTCAAGAGCTAAAATAGGTATGTTGAGATGTAAATGATTTGAAAAAGGAATGTAAAAGAATGCTCATTACTAAGGAACTTGACCTATGAATCAAGTTGGATGAACCTAATTAATGAATCAAGGGTATTATGAGCAAATACCATAGCTTTATATTTTATTTTTTGTATTATTTCATCTAAATGTGATGCATTGTTCTTTTTAGTTTAAAATAGTAGAGTATAAGTACCCTCTCCATGGCTGTAGAAAGGTCATGTGATGACCTTTCAAGGCTCATAAGATGATGGAAAAATTCACATCACTAATGACCTAAAAAATGTATCTTCTTGATCATGTATCCTAAATTACCCTTATCTTGAATCTATTTTGAAAACTCTTTCCTGGCATCTTATGACAATTCTAAATGATACAAAGATAGATATTATGTTGGATTGTTTTGTAATTATCAAGAGTATTTGAACTTGAGATCTAGCAAAATGTAAATTCTAAAATATCAAAAATTGTTGATTTAGGAATTGAACCTACAACCTATGAATATACATATTTTATTAATTTTTGATATTGACCATGAAAATAATTAAACTAATGATTCATTGCTATGAAAAAAAATTAAAAAAGAAAGCAAAGAATACAAATAGTTCCCAAGAAAGATTCAGCTACAAGAAACCATCCATTATCTTTTATTCCACCTACAAATAGGGAGAGGGAGAGAAGAAAAAAAACACACAAGGTAAAAATAGCAAAGCAGGAAAAAATGGATATAGCAACAGGAAGTATGGCTAGGAAGGGAGAGAAGACTATGACTGCCACAGGAGATAACAAGCATAAAAAAAACAAGTGTTACATAGCAATCAAATATTTAGATAATTCCTCCTAGTAAGAAAGATATCTAAGTAAGGAGGTAAAATGATCCATATCTATTATGTTTGATAATGGCTAGCAAGGGTTGATTTTCTCAACTTCTCTCTTCTTGCTTTCCTACCACCTTCACAATCGTTATATGAAATTATGAAGATTGTTGTTGTAAGCTTGGATTTCTGAAACCTTTATTACTTTTTTAGATCTCTTCACCCATCCTTTGCACTCTCCCACCTAAATGAATTAGATTAGAGTTTTTTCTATAAAAATTCAAAAACACTCATAATGATTTGGGGTATTTTTGGTACAAGATTGACAACAAGGGCTAAGGATCCCTGATATGAGGATTGGTACTACTAGCAAAAAGTGAGAGTATCCTTGGGTTCATGAATAATTATGCATGTTTTAGAAATGTTGAATTCTTGGGTTTTGGTTGGAATTTTGTTGATGAACCCTTATCCTTTGAATGTATAAATCTTTGGCTTGAATCTTGAATTATACTTTTTTTTTCTATATCTTCTCATGTCTAATTTTGATATGTTTCTATAAATTGATGGAGTGGGAGAAAACCTATGATGTTAATTTATGATTGTGATCTATCTATGCTTTGTTGTTGAACATATGAATTGCTTGATTAAATGATCAATGCGAAAATGGTTACAAGAGTTAAATATAGATGGTCTTGTTTTCCATGTTGTTGGAAATTATAAAATATTATTATGTGATTGAAAAAATCTAAAATTATTAGTTTATCTACTTTTGTGGTCATTTCTTTGATTTACAAATGTGTAACTGATCTTAATTAGATATTTCTTTTTAGGTTGAATAATTTTTTTTTGATATTTTTAATCTAATGAATCGTGCACAAATATTTTACTATGGTAATTTTTTTTAAAATTATCTCATAATTCTTAAAATTAATATTGATTGACTTGTTTCAGAGCTTGATCTTGGCACTATTGATTTCATTTTATTTTATATGTTAATCTTAGTTTGATTGTTGTAGAAAGAAATCTAGTTGTGCATTTTCTTCTATCAACTAGCTTTCTTTTTGGGGGTTTTAGGTGTTAGCTCTTGCTCCCTATGAATAGGTATTACATTTTGGTACCATAGTGCTAGGTATAGCTTTCTTTTAATTTCCTTCAAACCTCTTATGAAGTCTAAATTTATGCATTGTTTGATGTGATGTTGGCCTATCTTTCATATGTCCAAATTGAGAGGAAATGGCTTCGATGTTGATTTAGAAGACTTTGTCATGGAAACTAAAGCATAGCATTCCAAGTGTGTATAGGCCTTTGAACAACAAGTACAATGAAGAGTTACATGAGAAATAAGTATGGTGCCAGTTTTAACAACCAAGAGAATGAGCCTACTTAACATTGGGAATAGGTCTTTGTAGCACTTATCTATTCTGTCACTTTGCTTACTATAATTATAAAACATAATATACAACCAACAATACAAAATCATGAGAAAAATAAGGTAGGACAGTATCAAAATGAGGTGAATAATGGAGCTATCAAGTTACAAGAATTTCAAAAGTGCAAGTTACCATCATTTGATGGAGTTTCAAGTGGAGAGCAAGTTGAATCTTGGTTGTTTGGGATGAATGATTTGCTTGAATTATTACATATAAATGTCAAAGAAAGAGTTCTTCTTACAACTCATGTTTTGACAAGTGATGCTACCAATTGGTGGAGAAATAAAAAAGAAATTATTCATAATGAAAGTGTTGAATGAAATGAATTTGTATAGTTGTTTAGAACAATATATATTTCAAAAGCACATGTGAAAAAAAAATATGGGAATACTTGCACCTATAGCAATTTTCAAAGAATGTGGTTGAATATGAACATGAGTTTGTTAATTTAATGAAGCATGTCTTCATTTTCAAAACATATCTTGCAACATCATTATTAATATTTTTTTAAACTAATGTTAATTTTGCACTAACTATTAGGCTCAATGTTAACATACTTAACATTTCATGCATCTTACATCATTGATAGTATTATAAATTATAACATAACATTGATAATGTTGACATTTATTCTAAATTAATGTAGACATTTCATCCTCAATATAACATCTATGATACTTTGCCACTTGTCCAAACGATTACCATATTTATACTTGATGAGTAGCGAGATACCCCCACACTCAACCATACGAATACGAGCGTAGCATGCACGATCCTGTCGAACTCCGCAGACTAAGTGCCTACACGCCTCTTGGAACACTTAGGGTTAATTATTCGTTGTCTTCCCAGACTTACTTGTAGTTTTCATGGTGTATGGTTAAGCAAATCTAAGGTATATGATTTTTATAATTTTTATGTTTTATGTCTCCTATGCTAATAGGGTGAAGGGTTGAGAAACTTATTACTAACTCTAACTAATGAACTAAGTCTAAATTAACCTAGCATTAGCATCCATTCCCACTTACTGTACACACCCTGAATCGATGCAACCGTGGCTACCAAACACTAATCGTTGTTGGGATCACCACGCATAACGCACATGCTCAAAGTGGTCAAACTAAGACACTTAACTAGGAGGAAAGGATTGAGAGAATCTAATCTAGCGTAAGCATGATGAGCATCCATTCCTTGATCATTTGTACACATCCTTAAATGATCGTAATCAAGTTGTACTCATTCCGTGTTACTAGGAGGTAAGGGTGAGAGAGAAAACAATAAATAATAGGTAATAAATAATAATAATAAAATCCTATTCCATGCACTGCAAGGTTTATCCAAGAAGCTCATCTTTATTGTCGTACACAACTTGTGTTCAGGTACAATGTTGCTCGAATAAAGATCCATTCACTTTAGGACTCCTACAACGGGCACATGGAAAATATTCTATCTTTGGAGTGATCAATCTACCAGAGTTTCCCTACTTCTAGCCTAGGATGATGAAACAAGGGAGAGCTGCCTCTTATTTATAGATATGGCAACACACCGCGATATCGTCTACGCGATAACGCAGGGGAAGACGTGATATTGCGTACGCGATATCATGAGGGATGTGATATCATAGCCCATGCGATATCGCGTCCCATCATACCCCCATGAATAAATGAAAACTCATCCTTGAGTTCCTTACAATAATATTGGGAAGGTATGGGATTATTGACTCAATGGAAACTAATCAGATGACATGTGAACGGATCATCATTACAAGACTCAATAACTGGTGTTCATGATAACAAGGGTGAACACCTTATTACATTAACATCAGGCCTTATTTGGTAGTGGAGAGAAAGAGAGAGATAGAATTTTTGCTGCTACTAATTCCAAGATTGCATCTTTCGTTGTCTATCCGTAAGCATGTCATCGATCTTGCTCCATGCATAGCTGCTTCTAGCACTACTCCATTCCAAGTGTTTTTCTCCAAATCTAGTCCTTTGTTGCATCGCCATCTGCACACACAACATAGTCTTATATTAGCAAGGGTAGATGAATTATCATGTAATTGATACCTTGCTTCGGTGAAAGTCCATTGGCTGAGTTATGGTATGAATGATTACAAATCTGGAGATGTATTAATGATAACTACCGAAGGTGTAGGGGTTAGGAGAAAATTGAAAAAATTGGGCCTCGTACCCCCATGACTAATCGCGAACCTCTGGTAGCAATAGAATGGAGAAAGAATCAGAACAAGAAAGAGGAAGAAAAAGGGATAACTAGGACATTGATAAAATGGATGTCAAGATGGAAATGAACAAATAAAATTAATTAAAAAAATATTAAGGGAAAGAATTTAACTGGTGCACCAAATAGAAATGTCAGTGGGTCCTCCCCAAAGCAGGCTCATGCCCTTAATGCCCTGACAAACCCACATTCAAAGAGTCCGTAGGCCCTGGGAATGTCCCTTGGAATAAGAGTTAAAGTCTTAACCGTGAGAATTTACCTAAAAGAAAGCAATGTATCTACCAAAATATACACTAATGATACAATCGATAATGAGGTATAGAATGGAGAGAAGGGTGGATAGAAAAGAATGGAATGGAATCCCAAGAACAAGGTGGTGTATAGCCCCCTGTGTGTTTTATGATTAATGTAACTTGGCAAATCTCATTCCAACTCCGGCCTCAAACCAACCATATCCAGTGACTTCGCATCAATGCATTCTGCCAAACCATCCACTTGAGTAACAAGAATGCATCCTCCAAGAGCCACCACCATTCCGAAGAAATNAACAAGAATGCATCCTCCAAGAGCCACCACCATTCCGAAGAAACAATGGAGAGAATGGGAAGCAGGAAGGGCCTTAGTTAGAGGGAATATTTTTAATTCCATAACCAGTGCTTGTAGCCCAAGTTTATTCCATCTAAGGGGTGTGTTTTGAATTCTTACTTTTTCTTTTTTTCTTATTTTTCTATTTTTCTTTTTTTTTCTTGTTTTTTTTCTTTTTTTTCTATTTTATGATTTTATGCATGAGAACCACACCATGCAAAGACTTGTTATTTTTATTGGCTCAGCTTCCCAATGATTGGGTAACATCGGAATGGTAAGAAAACTCAAGAAAACATCCAAGCACCCAAGAAAATGGCCAACACAAATGCATCAAGTTCCCTTGAAGTCACACCCTTTTCAATCCTTGAGTCCTTCCTCAGTTTGAGAGATACCCAGTCACTGATTCGTTAAAGTTATTATTAGAAAGGAGACTGAACATTTCCAAGTGAAGAGGGACCATAGACTTTGTGGTTGGATGGATGAAGTGAACTCATTACCTACTGATGAGTGGCGAGGTACCCCTACACTCAACCATACAAATACGAGCATGCACGCGCGATCCGGTCGAACTCCACAGACTAAATGCCTTAACGCCACAAGAAACACTTGGGGTTAATCGTTCGTTGTCTTCCCAGGCTTGCTTGTAAGTGTCATGGTGTATGGTTAAGCAAGTCTGAGGTATGTGATTTTTTTGGTATTTTTGGCTTATCTCCTATGCTATCAGGGGAAAGGGTTGAGAAACTAAGCTAACTCTAACTAAATATCTAAGTCTAAATTAACTAGCATCAGCATCCGTTCCCACTTACCGGACACACCCTGAACTATGCAACTGCGACTTACCAAACGCTAAGCATTACTAGGATCACCACACGTAACACAAGTGCTCGAAGTGGTCGTACTGAGGCACCTATTTAGCCTATGTGTGATAAGCAGCCAATTCCTTAGCCAGCCGTACACACCCGTGGGTGCTCGTAACTAAGTCGTACTTATCACACGTTCTAGCCTAGCAATGAGCAGCCGATTCCTCAACTAGTCGTACACATCGGACTACTACTGGGATTACCAAGCGCAGAATCCTAGAATACGCTACTGGGTTACCAAGCAGCCAATGCTTGTAATTGAGTCGTACTCATGCATTGCGTCAAGCAGCTGATTCCTTGACTAGCCGTACACGTCCATAGACGCTCGTAATCAAGTCATACTTTAACGCACTAGGAAAGCAGTAAATGAAAGCAACAATAAATGAAACCACGTGTTTCAAGGTTTAGCCAATCAAGTTCGTCTTTATTGCCGTACACAAATTGGGTTCAGGTTATAAGATGCTCAAATAAAGAGCCGTTCACTCTAGGACTCCTACTGCAGGCACATGGGAAAAATTCTAACTCTGGAGTGATCAATCTGCGAGAGCTTCGCTACTTCTAGCCAGGATTTGGAAATGAAGGGAGTGCCGCCTCTTATTTATAGATATGACGGCGGGACACAATATCGCGTACGCGATATCGCATACGTGATATCGCGGCCCAGTGCAAGTCGCATCTCATCACCTACCATATCAAAAGAACATACCTTACTATCAACATCATAACCTTAAGGTAAAAACCAAACATTAGCAATCAATAAGAAAATAGTTCATACCATTGTGAAGAACACTTATTGCATGACGAACTTACAAGGATGGATGACACACATACAAACACACATAAAAAATGGAAAAGTATAACGATGTTGTAAAATAAAAATAAGAAAAGTTAAAGAAATTTGTAAAACAAAAATGTGTAAAACAAAAACTAAAAAGAACTGAGGGCCTCCAATGATTAGCATAGGTGGCCATCTCCCCCATGATTGAATGGAAAGGGAGAGATCTAAAATAGAGAGAGAGGTTGTCCGCTGGTGGAGGTGTAATTCGTACTAGTATTTTTTGGCTCACAGAAAGGTTTTGTTTGTTGTACATTAACCAATAACCTTTCATCCAGGCTGTCAAGCTTATATATCATCATGGCTTTAGAGGGGAAGGTTTTATGAATAATATAAGGTCCCTCCCAGAAGGTTTGAAACTTTGTATGTTGTGGTACATGCTTAGGATTCCAGTAAAGGACCTTGTCTCCTAGTTGGTACCTAAACCTTCAGATCCTTAAGTCATGATGCTATTTACTATGTGCCTTGTGCAACTCATTTAACGATGATGCAACCAATCTATTCTTGTCTAACACATTCAGAGTTGCTAACTGTTGTTTTTGTGCTAGGTCGAGGTCCAGGTGAAGTTTGCAAGCCATGGATAGTGTACGGAGCTTATTCTGTATGGGGATCTTTGGTAGTTTTCCGTACACTAACTCATAGGGAGAATAGCCTATAGGGAGCTTCTAAGTGGAGCAGTATGCCCAGAGAGCGTCGTTCAGTTTTGTGCTCTAGTCTTGTCTAAATTTGCTAATCATTCATGTTAATATTCTTGTAATCTCCCTATTAGTAACCTCAACTTCACCATTAGCTTGGGGGTGGTAAGGTGTGGTCAATTTATGCTCAACCCCTAAGCGTTGCATCAGTTTGCTGAAGGTTTCACCCATAAAATGTGTTCCATTGTCAGAGATGAGTGCATGCAGCACACCAAACCTATTAATGATTTTTTGTTGTACAAATCATGCAGTTGTAGATGATGTGCAATCTATTACTATGGATGCTTCAGCCCATTTGGTGAAGTAATCAACAACAATGATGATATATGCTTTTCTATTGGACATTGGTGTAATCGGCCCCATAAAATCTATTCTCTAGATATTGAAGAGTTTAAAAGGTTGAATCCATTGTTGCGGATCCTCCATTCTAGTAGTCATTCCACCATCTCGTTGACACCATTCATAGGATTGGGCAAAATTATGGTCATCCCAGAATATAGTTGGCCAATAATATCCTGCAAGTAGGACCTTGGTAGCTGTTTGTATCCCAGTAGAATCACCCCCATAGGGGTCCTCATGAGCATCTTGTAGAACTTTTAATTGATCTTTATCAGGTACACACCATCAAATCAAGCCATCAGGATAGACTTTATAGAGTTGTCCTTTAATTTCCATGAAGTACTTGATTTTGAGAAGAAACTATTATTTCTTCCTAAAGTCCAACCCCTGTGGTATTTGTTGCGAAATGAGATAAGTAAGAATGCCACTATACCAATTTATTTCCATGGGTTGATCATTTATTACATAGGAAAAGAGGGTTTCATCAGGAAAATGGTCAGATACAACATATTCATACTCTTTGTTGTGCCAATGAAACCAAGATAAGTGATTCGCGACTACATTCTCGGTGCCTTTGCGATCTACAATTGTTAAATCGAACTCTTGAAGAATTACCAACCAACGTATGATACATGGGCTAACCGTTGGTTTGTTCATAAGGAACCTAATTGCACTATGATTTGTATGGATATATACTTTGTAGCCCAATACATAGTGCCTAACTTTATCCAGTGCAAACACTACAGCCATTAATTCCTTTTCCGTAGTTGTGTAGTTGGGTTGTGCATGAGTGATACTCTTACTGGCACAGTGAATGTAATAAGGTCATTTTTGTTCATCTAATTGTGTCAGTACAGGTCCTAAGGTGTAATTAGATACATCGGTCATGATGTGGAATGGCCTGGACTAGTCAGGGGCCTATAGAATGGGAGTTTTTACAAGCCTCTATTTAAGAGTTTGGAATTCTCATTCACATTCTCTAGTCCATTCAAATGGTGCATCTTTTTTTATTAATTCCACCAACTGCTTGGCAATTTTAGAGAAGTTCTCGATGAATCTCCTATAGTAGCCAGTGTGTCCAAGGAATGACTGAATGTCTTTGACAGTTTTTGGTTGTTGGGTAATTCCTTGGATGACTTTAATTTTTTTTGGATCCACCTCTATTCCTGATTGTGAAACTTTATGTCCTAGTACTATGCCCTCTTGAACCGTCAAATGGCTCTTCTGCTAGTTGAGTATTAGGTTGGTTTCAACACATCATTTCAATACTTGCTCCAACCGGTCAAGGGCTTGATCAAAGCTTGTCCCATAAGTGGAGAAGTCATCCATAAAAACTTCTACTCCATTACCTATTTTCTACTGAAAGATGCATAGAACTAATTGTTGGAATGTGGCAAGGGCATTGCACAAGCCAAAAGGCATTTGTTTATATACAAACGTTCCCCAAGGACTGGTGAACGTTGTTTTGGCTTGGTCTTCTAGTGCGATTCGTATTTGGTTGTACCCACTATACCCATCCAGAAAACTATAGTAGTGATGCCCTACTATCGTGTCTAAGACTTGGTCAACAAATGGAAATGGGAAGTGATCGTTGAAGGTTTCCATATTCAATAGCCTAAAGTCTATACATACCCTCTATTTGCCTCCTTTCTTTGGTATGATTACAAGAGGGCTAACCCATTTGCTATCAGCAATGGGGTAAATGAACCCAGCCTTGAGAAGTTTCTCTATCTCCTCTTTTACTATTTATTTTAACTTCAGGTTCAATCGCCTCTGCGGTTGTTTGCGAGGCTTCATGGAGGGGTCCGTGTAAATCCTATGCTAGCATATTCTAGGGTCTATTCTAGTTAGTTCAGGGTATGACCAGGCAAAGGCTGTTGACCACTTATTTATCACCTTTAGCAAACTTTCCTTTTGCTTAGGGCCAAGATTTTTGTTGATGATTACTAGTTTTCCATTTTTAAGGGTCATGTATTCCAAACTGGTGGGCAAAGATTTCAAATCTAGGGGCTCTTGTTTAAAATTTTTAGGAATCTCCAACATTCCCAAATTAATGCTTTCATGGTTAAGGGTTGGAAGCTGGCTACGGATCTGCTCAAGTGCATCCATGCTTTCAACATAAGTGCTTGCTATCCTCTCAGTCAGTTCCATGCATGTTGTTGAATCATTCTCTTGGTCAGTCATCAACCACTGAGTGTTTTCTTGTTGTGTGGCTGCTGCATATAGGCACTTTTGTATGTTGATGTCTTGTGCATACCGATTGCATGCAGGCAATGTTAAGCTCCACATTACCCATGATTTTTGCATGCAATGACACCCTATGTCACTATATGCAATGCACAGAATCTTCTTCTTCTCAATCTTTCCAAAGATATTTTTCTTAGATATTTCTAGGAAAATATTATGAATTCCTAGGCACGCATCTACTGTGCTCAGCCATGCCCTTCCCATTATTATCGAGAAGTCTCCTTTTTCATTGTTTATTTGGATCACCAGGAAGTCAACTGGATATGACCAACCATCTACGGTGGTGACAATGTCGTCAACCTATCTCAAAGGAATAGTAATGGATTGGTCAGCTAGCTCTAAGCAAATATTGCTCTTCTTGAGTGGAGGGAAGTTCCAGGTCTTATACAATTCTTGCGAAATTAAGTTAACCTCAGAGCTTGAGTCAAGAAGAGCCTTATGAGGTTCATTCCTAGTGACTTGGAGATAAATCAGGGGGCTTCCCGGATTAGAGAATTTCTTGGGAATGTGGCCTACCTTAATCCAGTCGATAATGGTATGTGTTAACATAACCATGTGCATTGGCCTCAATTTCTTGGTTGAAGGGTTTTCTGAAACCTTATTTGGTATGGAGGTGTTTGGATGTTCAACCGCTTGTGAAGGCGAGGGCTTGGTTGGATTGTTGGTCCTAAAGAAAGGTCTTTTTGGCATGTGATTGTTAGGGCCAATTGAGAATTGAGGGTTGGGAGCCCTCATGGTTTTGGATTGTTGTGGTTGAGTGGGAATTACTCTGGGCCTTATTGGAATGGTTAGCGGTGGAGCTACTGGCGTAAGAGATGCGGATGGATTTGGAGGATAGTGTGGGTATGGAGCATTTCGCGGAGGAGAAGGAGTCGTAAAATACTCCTGAAATCGATAGTAACATGGAGGGTTTATGTGATCCATAGAGTCACCTGGAGAAACCGGTTGCTATACATAATAACCATAAGGATTGGGCTACTGGTAAGGATACTATTGTGTTGGCGGTAGCATCCCCCATGACTATGGGTAATGCCAATACTGATGTGGTCCAATGGGTTGTGATGGAGTTCAACTTGGATAGTATGTTAAGGATTGGTGGAACTACCTTGGGTTACCTTGTGGATAAGGTAACCTTCAGGGTGTTTGCCATTGATTGAGTCTTGGATTAAGTGCATACATCCTAGACTCCTGTAGATGTGAGATAATTGGACAACATCCCTTAGGATGGTCGTATTGGTAGATCTCACATCCAACATCATCGTCTGTTGTAGCAACTGAGAACATTGGCAGCTGGAAAACACCGATGGGTTGGCAGGCATAACAATTTTGACCCTATGCCTACGAGAGGGTCTTACTGAGTGTGTGCAAACATGGGGTACCTTGAATGGTCTAGTCAATTAGACAGGGACTTAACTTAGCATCTATATAGCCTTTTACAACATATATTTTGAAACGGGAATGGAAGTATGACTTGATGCTTGAAAATAAAATAAAATAAATGATTCTTGAAAGTAAATGCAACAGGAAACAATGCATCATGTGATAATATCAAGAAACAAAATAAAATATAGTGAGAAGAATGCACCACTCCGAAGCCAAAAATTTGCTCTGTCAAAATGGATACAGTCGGTTGCACAGCGCAATGAAGTGCAGAGGTCCTAAAAGTAACCAAGGTGTGTAGAGTAGGTGGGTTATGTGCCTAGGCATGGACTCTAGAGCTGACAGCATGGGGATTCTACCAAGGTGGTAGAAAGGGGGACAAAATGGAATGTCAACCAAGGACACTTACTATTCTTAGTGTCAAACAGAAAGCTTACAATGCTTGATGCTGAACCAGATAGAGTGTTAGTTGAGGAGAATAATAGGGAGCGAGGGAGTTAGAGAAAAGTAGAATCAAAACCCTTTAAGTGGTTCTTGTCAAGGTATTTATAGGACCGAAGGTACATGAGAGGGATAGTCTAGATGCCACGTGCCTTGGACTTTCGTTGACCTACTCGTGCTGCATGTGCCTGTATGACCACTAAATGCTCATGACCATTGTGAATGTGGGTTTGTAATGTTGCAATTGTGAGCTTGCCATGATGTTGTTGCACCGTCAGCATCTAGAGACGTGTGCCAACGATCTAGTTAGGAGGAGTGCATTAATGTCGCACAACCATCAACATGCCTTGTTGTGCTTTGCAGCATAACACATTTGGCGTGGCGTAGCACCAATGTGTGCATTGCATGCTTGCTACACCATGCTATGCTACGTAGCATAGCATAGCATAGAAACTAGTCTTCGTCGTAGAAACTTTGCCAATTTGCATACTTTGTTTCCCGCAATGTAAGACTTACGAACTTTGTTGTTCTTGCCCTTTGAGCTACCTTCTACCTCTCCCGCAGAATTTCTACACCTTGTTGCACCTTGTAGCTCAACGTAGCATAGTAGCAGACATAGTCTGTTGCTTCTTGATGGAAAGGGACATTGTTGTAGGACTTGAAACTAGGCGAGGAGGTTAACTGTGCAATTGTTGTCATGATACGTTGTGCAATTGTCTTCTAAAGCTTGCTACACTACACAGCGTAGCATAGTGTAGCAGACTTCTAAACTATTTTTCATGCACCCAGAGTGCTGCTGCCAACTCCGTGCTATTTTTGAGTAGGCTGTCAACTAGGCAAGCTATATAGGTGGACAATTACGATGTCCCTTAAAACCTGTTAACACCTAAAGTAGAAAATTTTCCAAGCTGGTCACCTTGAACTTAGAGCGTTCTCCTCCTGGTGAACGGCCATAATGCTATGCGGATTGCAAGGCCTGGTGAAGCTAGGATGACCTCGTATTTTTTGAGGTGTTTCATCTATGTCTAAGTCCGCAACTTCATTATAGATAGGAATTTTCCCCTTACCTTTGTTATATGCAGGGCCTAAATCTCTCTACTTTGTCTTACCTTTGTCACTACTTCATTCCTCCTTAGACTCTTCTATGATTTTTAAGACTGTTTCAAGTCTAGAGTCTAAGGAATCCCACAATTGGTCCATCTTAGCCGATACTTCAGTTGTTAATTTTTGAATCGAAAATGTTTTCTAGTTCACCAACTCTTCGAGTGGTGACTCATCCTCCTTAGCATAAAATCTCACTTCCCTCTTTCGAAGGGAAGGATCACGGTTGTATTCTTCCACACTTTCCCTTTTGTGTAGCTTAACTTCTTCTTTTTCTACTTGTTCCAACAATTGATGTACTTCATGGGCTCTAAGTTGTGATAATCTCCCTTGGGCATAAGTCCCAAGGGTTCTTCTATTTTCTTACCTTAGCCCATCCATAATGTGGTGGAGTTGATCCCATTGATCGTATCCATGGCCTAGGCAACAATGTAACAATGTGTAGTAGTGGGCCATGGTAGCATCCAAGGGTTCATAAGTACCTTGCTTCCATCCTTAGATCTGCTTACGCAAATTAGACACTCTGGAGTACATCTGCTACTTATCGCTGAAGAGTTCTAGCATCATACTCCACTTTCTGATGGTTTCTGGTTCTAAGGACTGGTACCAACTCTATGCTTCTTTGGTGAGTGTCCTTGGGAACAACTTAAGTTTTTTCCACTTGTTCTCTATATTCTGCAAGGCGCATGCACTATGGAATGCCTGTAAATGATGTTGTGGATCTGATTTGTATCCCCCTTCAAAGCATGGGATATTATTCATGTCTAAGCATTTGATCCAACTATCCTTTTGGTGCCTTGTTGGAATCCTAGCTGCCTCCATTATGTCAAGCATACTTCGGGTTGTGAGTAGGGGTTCACCATGATCATCTCTTTCATGACACCTGTGATGTCTTTGTTGTTCTTTACTTTCCCTACATCCTTTCCCTTGTCCTCTCTCTCAACTTTCCCATTGAGGTCTCTTGTTTTTCCTACCCCTATCCTCACCGTTATGTTCACAGTGGTTGTGCCCAGATGTGGAAGGAGAGGGTGAGTGATGAGATGAAGGGGAAGAAGAAGGGGGACCATCACCATGATGATGCTTCTTGCCTTCTCTTTAGCTGCTTCGGCCCCAATCATGATGACGATCTGAGTGCCCTTCCTTAGCATGAGTGGTTGTTCCCTCTATGAATAGTTGGCATTCATGGGGATCAAAACCAGTGTTATGTATCGTTGAGCATAGGTTTTGATACCCAACCTCCTCACCATCGTTAGGAGGGGGAACATCATTTTCTAGAGAACCCATTATAAGGGGTTCCTCATCTCCTATTTCACTAAGGATGTTCGAACCTTTGCCCTTCAATAGTGTATGTTGGCTCTCCTAACTTGTGTCCCTAATATGTTGTGCTTCTATGGGATGATAATCCCTCTTTTCAAAGTCTTCTACAATGTATTCCGCATATAATTCTGCCATGCTAATCTGTGCCAAAGCATAGAAGAGCATGTTAGGAACTGATCGATCTAGGGGTAACACAATGTTACCTTGCAAATCTCTCCATCACAGCTGTTTGCCTTGATGGAGGATAAAGGTAAATTTTGGAATATACTCATCGAGATGAGTATAGACTATCTTGTATTGTTTAGGACTTGGCTGATTTTGGTTATGTGTTTTATGTTACCAACTGTCTTTTGTATTATTCCTAGGTGGTGAATTACTTTTGTGAGAAGAAGACATTGTAATTTATCGGTGTGCTATTTCATCGTTATATAAATTCTTGTTTAATTAATTAACCTAAAGGTTCTTTTAGGATCCCAATGATATAAGTAATATCCTATGTTCTATTCAGCGCACAAACACTTAGTCCCTAGCAACGGTGCCAATGATGAGTGGCGAGATACCCCTACACTCAACCATACGAATACAAGCGTAGTACGCACGATCCAGTCAAACTCCATAGACTAAGTGCCTACACGCCTCTTGGAACACTTAGGGTTAATTATTTGTTGTCTTCCCAGACTTACTTGTAGTTGTCACGGTGTATGGTTAAGTAAGTCTAAGGTATATGATTTTTATAGTTTTTATGTTTTATGTCTCCTATGCTAATAGGGGAATGGTTGAGAAACTAATTACTAACTCTAACTAATGAACTAGGTCTAAATTAACCTAGCATCAGCATCCATTCCCACTTACTGTACACACCCTAAACCGATGCAGCCAGGGCTACCAAACGCTAATCGTTGCTGGGATCACCACGTGTAACGCACGTGCTCGAAGTGGTCATACTGAGACACTTAACTAGGAGGAAAGGGTTGAGAGAATCTAATCTAGCCTAAACGTGATGAGCATCCATTCCTTGATCATCTATACACATCCTTAAATGCTCGTAATCAGGTCATACTCATTCCACGTTACTAGGAGATAAGGGTGAGAGAGAAAACAATAAATAATAGGTAATAAATAACAATAATAAAATCCTATTCCATGCACTACAAGGTTTATCCAATAATCTCATCTTTATTTCTATACACAACTTGTGTTTAGGTACAATGTTTCTCGAATAAAGATTCGTTCACTTTAGGACTCCTACTGCGGGCACATGGAAAATATTCTATCTTTGGAGTGATCAATTTGCCAGAGTTTCCCTACTTCTAGCCTAGGATGATGAAACAAGGGAGAGCTACCTCTTATTTATAGATGTGGCGATGCACCGTGATATCACATATGCGATATCGCATGGGAATATGCGATATCGCATGGGAATATGTGATATTGCGTACACGATATCGCAACGGATGCGATATTGCGACAACTGCGATATCGTGTATGCAATATCGTGGCCCATGCAATATCGCATCTCATCAATACTACACATGTTGTACCTTGTAGCATTCATTAAGTCACCATGTTTAGCAACTATCACTGCATGAACAACCTAAGTAAACATTACACACATGTTGTATAAACACATGTATTAACACATTACACTTGCATACCTCACTAGATGGATCTAGCATTTCTTTGTTCAATAGTGATTAGTGTTGGCAATCATTCGGGATGCAACCCCCAACTATAGTAACTAAAATGTCAATGGCTAGAATGGGACATTGAGAGGTTCACAAGTGCATAGCTTTGACCATATGTCTATGTGAGGGCCCACTGGAAGCAAATATGGAATGCTGAAAATGGTCTTGTTGATTGAATGAGAACTTACGAAATGCAATGTTGAAAGATGCTAAGTGTTTGCAAGGTGTTTCATAGTGTCAATGGCATCAATGGGGGTGAGCGTAGTTAAGGTTTTCTGTGTGAAACAACAGAGTCAATGTGTGGTTATGCATAATAATAGTGAAAATGCAACTAAAATGCCAAATCATAAATAATATGCTAAAAATGCATGAGCGAGAGAGTGACAGTGGAAGCACAACTACCCCAAATAGGATAGAGCATAGTTAACTGCAAAGGGGATGAGAAGGTATACAGTGTATAGTAGGTGTAGTGGATAACATAGTCATAGTCTCAAGTTGTCTAGCCATGAAGACTAACATTCTACTATGGTTTCTATACCTGTTGGATTGGCCACCATGGTGTGTAGTGGACTGTAGTGGTCTATGGTGTCCTATGGTGAGCTACAGTGGTGTGTATTTGCCTTGCCAAAATGCTAAATGTGCTTCAACCTTGCTAACCTTGCTATAATTTTTCCAACCTCCAAAAAAAATTATCCACCCCTAAAATGTCAAGGGCTAGGGTATTTATAGGCCTAAGGTTAGCATGAGATGTGAATCTGCTACCACATGGTAGTGGGATAGTTTGGACTATGTTATACCCAACTATGCTTTCCACTAAAACAAATAATGTTATGCTCTAGTGTGCTTCAATGGACTCTACAAGATAGATAGACTGTGACTACACTACTAAGTGCATGTTCATGTGCCAAAAAGATCACAACATACCTGAAAAATGCAACTTTGGAGACTATTCTTTGGGACTATGCTATCAACTATCTCAAGTGGTGTCGAGCATAGTTACAATTTGGGGACAAAGGGGGATGTAACAAAGATGAATTTTTGCTAATTATGCTTGCTAGAGGTGTGTTGGAGCTGAGGTGAATATTGATGCTATCTTGTGGAGGCCTTTGGAGGCTATTTTGGCTGACTATGCTTGACTACGCTCAACATTTTGGGAGAGCGTAGTTCAACACTTAGACAAATTTTGCAGAAAATTAGGTGTGTTGACTACACTCTCCATAGAAGGCTAACTACACTCCTAATTGGGTTCAAGCATAGTCCTAGCACATAGGAAATTTTTGCAAAATATGGCTTCTAATTAACTATGCTTGACTACACTCTAGGGTGGTGGAGAGCATAGTTTCAACATGAAAATTTCTTTGCCAAACTATTTCTTCCATGCCAACTATGCTTGACTACACTCTAGGGTAGTGGAGAGCATAGTCTCATCACTTAGAGAAATCTATAGCTACTAGCTTAACACTTAGAAAAATTTGCAAAAATATCCTTTGGTGTTGACTATGCTCTTTATTGAACTAACTATGCTTTGGGGAAGTGGAGAGCATAGTCCAAAAACTTAGAAACATTTTACCTTATGTTGACAATTAGAAAAATTTGTAGTCAAGAAGCTATCATCCAAATTTGGTGGTGTTTCACCAACAAGTGCCTCGAACAGGATTTAGGTGCTTACTAGTCTCTGGCAACACCAAGGCTAAGATACCTCCAAATAGACTTAGTAGTTAAATGTGAGTATGTGTTTACTGTTATAATTGTTGAAGTAGTTGGATTGCATATAAAGCTATAATTAGCTATCATGAAAGAGATTTGGCCAACTTTGTAAAATATTGTGAATTGTTAGAGATTCCTATTTTTTTCAATTACTTAGTCTATATGATCCTTATAATACCTACTTGTAACAAGTAAATTTTCTTTTGAAAAAAACATTTAAATAAAACTCTACCAATCTACTCCTAATTTCTCCTAGGAAGAGAAAGCTCCATAAGAACACTAGAAATAGAGTAAGATTCAATGAAAAGAGAAAGAAAAGAAAGTAGATTTGTATAAAAATATCAAATATTTAAGCAAGATAAATTGATACAAGGAAACACTTCATAGTAAAGCTACCCCTAATTCAATATGTATGAATTGTTCAAATTTTTTAGGCTCAAATAAGTAATTTCTTAAAGACAATCCTACTATACTACCAAAATTGTTGTGTAAAACAACACATACGAGTCTCTATTTTGGCTAGATAATAGTTGTTAATGATTGCATACAACAAAGCTTTCAAAGATTTGACAATTTCTTATTGAAATACCAAATGAATATACATTAAAATTAAAAAGCTATATCAGTCCTATCAAAATACCAAAGATTTTTTTAAACCCTCTAGACTATTGAATTACTTAACTAGCTTGTTTACAGTAGAGGCTCTCTTACAATAATCCTAATAGTAGCCTTAAACATTGCATAATAATAAATTTCTCTATTAAATTACTCTTGACGCTTTCCAACATGACCTTTTATATGGCAAATTTTAATAGGAGTTAATAAAAAACTATAAAAGTAATTGAAAAATTTCAAATTTAAATGCCAATCATGATACTATCTAAACCACTAGCTAAATAGTTAAAACAAACTAGGAATGAATGTACTCATAGGATTAAAACAAAGTGGCCAAAATGATGCCTTTAGCAAGCCATCTTACAACAAATCTTAAAATTTCTTCTTTCCCAAAATGCTTCCTTCCTTTCTCAAAAAGCTTCCTTCCTACGTTTTCTCAATTCTACCTTTCAAGATCCTTTTATAGTGAACTTATGGTATTACAATAATCATGAGAAGTTGGGGGTATTACAAATATCTAGGGGTATTAACTCATAACCACCCTAGAGGTTATAACTTCCATAGTAAGTTATTAGAAATCTGAGCTATGGTTGCCAAGTATTTTCATGAAAATAAATATCATGAAGATTATTATAAGAAGTTACAAAAAATAGAGAAATACGTATCTTCTAAATCTCCTCTTCCATAAAAATAACCCCTTTTGAAGTAAATAAAAGTAAAGGTGTCAAGGTAAAACGATGTGTTTTAGCAAATTGACAAAATTGGTGCCACATGATTAATTTGACAAATGCTAATAATAAGGTAGCCATTTTTTTCATTTTTAATTTAACAACTAAAACTATCAAAGTATTGTGAGGCATCCATATAGTACAAAAAATCCTAAGATAAACAATGGATGTAGAATGCAACCTCTGCACCTATTGTTTCCCTTGAAATACACTTATATCTCATTAATTGATGCCACAATGAAATCTAGCAGTGAGTTCTATTGCAATATCCACTTTGCAACCAAACTACAAACAATTACGGCCAACTACCTCATATGCCAATGCATCTCATTTTTCAGCATCTCCAAAGGTAACAACATGTAAATTTTCAAATGCTATCTCAACAAAATTTCTAAGGATTTTGGTAGATTTCTCACATTTTGGTAGACCCTCCTCTAGACTTCTTCTAGTGATGATTTCAACACCAATAGAGAGAAAAAATATGTTTTACCAAGACCCATATTCATCATAGTTATTTATGTTCTATTTTTTTTCCTTTTGTTCTTGTAGTCACCTTTTGTAGGAATCATTTAAGGCTTTTCTCTTTTTCTTTAAAAATCAGAATGATGATGCTTCCTCTTGTAATTTTTTCCCTCCAAAAGCTTTTAAAAATAAGGCCATTGTGGCCATCACTACCATCAATGATGATGAATTCTAGGATGTGTGTGATGCATGGTTTGCATTAGTTCATGGGTATATTACTTATGCTTACCAACTACTCTCATGGCTTTGTAAACTAAATTCCTAACTTGAGTGGAATCCACCCCTTCTCTAGTATTCTCTTTCTTATGAAAAATTTATTTTTGAAATCATTAATCTCTGTATTTTAGCTTACCCCTAACAAAAATTGTTGTGTATGTGGCAATAATTGATCAATTTTAATGCTCCAAACATGGTAGCATGAAGAATACATGACAAGTGTTTGATGAAATGCTATGCACAGTAACATGCTTCACCATGTTTGCCACTTGCTTAAGCCATTTGATTTGAGTATTTTCTCAACTTGATTAGAAAAAGATAATCAAAAGGATTCGTTGTTGTTAACTTGATTCAAGTCTATCATTGCTATGGAGAAGATTTAGTCTACATCATTCTTTACAATTCTTAGTTTTGCCATCTGGATGGTTATGTAGAGATGTATATATTTTCTTCCTTTTTAAATTTTTTAGAAGTTTAGTGTAGGGAATAAATTCAAGGAAATTAACTTTCCCAAAGTATAGAAGTTTAATTAATGGTATAGAAATTAAACTTCAAAAATTTTGTGAGAAATATCTTGAAAATTTATAAGTTTTTGATGTTTCTTGATTTTAATCAACTATATTATTTCTATGGGCCATTTATTTCATTGGATTAATTCATGAGTAGACAAAATCATTTTATCATTGTTTGTAAAGATATGATTGATGGTCATATTCATAATAAATTATTTTTAAAAATCTCATCTACTTAACAATGTTTCACAGATGTCAGTGATAATGACATCCATATTTATTTTGGCCTTTGCCTCTTCCTTTTCTAGGCTTTTAAAAATGCTTATACATGCAGTCCATCCTATATATCTCACTATATATATCAAGCTTGTTTTACTTCACTTCTGCTGTACTTAATTCTTGTTTTCAAAATTTCATAATGTAGAGAATATAACTATTGCTAATACCCCTTTGCTACTCACTATTTTAACAAGAATGATTGTAATTCAGATTTGAGAAAGTGACTAATTCTTAATGTTCTAAGAAAACTGCTTTCTACTATGCTTTGAAAACTTCATTCCACCAATTCGACTTTATCTTGACAATTACCCAAAGAGATCTATCTTAGATAGATTTTTATGGAACTTTGAAAATAACTCAATCTTTCTACCATTCTTTAATCAATCAATGCCCATTCAATCATTTTAATCCAATGAATTCTTTTAAACCATAAACCATTGCTCCATGGAACGGCTAAAATGGCTAACATTTCTTTCCCCCTATCATAAATTCCTTGATGAATTAGGATATTTAGTATTATTTACTAATACATCAACTTAAATGCAACTATATCATGAATTTTATTAAACATTTTTACAAAAACATAATTTTTTTTTTCTTTTTGAGAAAAAGTTTTATCAAGCTTAATGTTTGATGAAATAAAAACATCATTCCTAATAAAAACATAAATACGTGTACATCAAGACTTTATACAAACTATTTAATGGATGAAAGTGGATAGTTAAAGTAACTTTCCTATGAATCCTCTTGTCTTGAATCCTTTAATAGGCTATTCCAGTTGTAACTAATGCATTGTCTTCATCTTTTCTTTCTTCAACTACTCTTGTTTCCTTTGCATCCATCTCCTTTGCATCTACCTCTTTTGCTCATTCATATGACCTATCCCAATTAGATACTTATGTATCTTGAGATACAAATGCCTCTTTCCAAGAATCATCTTTGTTAGAGTTTTCTTAATTTCTACTTGACTGTCACATTCATGCAATCTACCCCAAACATTGGCTTCTATAGAAAGTCCACCAGTAAGAAACATGAACTCATTAGAAAGCCAACGTAGGCATGGACTTTCTCTTGATGCTCCATAGGCTTTTTCTTTGTAATAAGCTCTTAGAACATGTTCCAAGTAGCATCCCATTACACATGGAATAAATGGTCTTCCCTTTACTCTCTCACCAAGAACCATCCTCTCTCAAACCTACACTCTTTATTAGCTTTCTTTATTCACACTTTGAACTAGAAAATGATGTAATCTTAAGCAATCCATGTCTCTTTTGATAGTATTCAATAAATTTGAAACTCCCACCAAATATTGCTAACCAACCTCTCCACCTTTATCCATATAAATTACTTTCTAATCATTATATGTATGCCAATTTGAATTTTACAATTCAGCTGTTGGAATTACTTCCCACTAAATAATTAATTAACCACCACTTCCACTTTACTCATCTCAAGTAATGATCACTTAGAATAATATAAATTTAATAATTCAACTAATATTTTTAATTAAATATCTTTAAACTCATACTTAACATGGACATACATTAGTTTTTATTTTATTTTATTTTAAAATACTAAACAAACTTACTTAACCATATGGATAGAACATATATGTCATGGTTAAACATGACATCAATCTAATACATGTTACTATCAAGTGCATACATAATAATTCCTATATACAAAATCNTTCTCACTATACCTTTGTACAAAATCTAAGTTGAACTTATAATCTTGTTTGTAATTCTCACAGGTAAACCATAGACTAAATTGTAAGGTGATGTTTCAATAGCCTTCTTAAACCTAATATGATCCATCCATTATGCATATTGTAGATAATCAATCTAATTTCCTGAATTTTCATCCATCAATTTATTAATGTAAGAAATAAGCTTCTTTTTTTTGTAGATTCAGGTAAGCCATTTCCTTGAGGATAATAATTAGAAGAAGAAAATATGAAAATGGATTTTTCTGATACCCATGTTATGAATTCTTTAGAGTAAAAAGTGGATCCATTATCATATACTAATACTTCAGGTATACCAAACAACTTAAGATTTGATCTTCCAAAAACTTGATTAAATCTGAGGTGGAACTTTGTCTTAAAACTTTTGCTTTACACCATTTAGTAAAGTAATCAATAGCTATGAGAATAAACTATGTTTAGCTCTTAAAGGAGTAATTGTACCAATGACATCCAAACCCTATTACTAAAATGATCTTTCCAAAATTACTAGTTTTAAGGAAGCTCTAGCTTTTTTGATTTTTGGTTCATGGCTTTGACATTTATAACATCTTTGAATTTTCAAAGTAATATCTTAATACATACCAGGCCAATAATATCCATATTGAAGTACATGTTGCATAGTTCATTTAGGGGATTCATAAAATAAATTAGAGTGATCATGGAATCATTCAAAGATGGAACCAATTTGATCATTATGAACACATTCGAACAAAACCCCTCTAAAATCTTTTTTGTATAATATATAATTTCTAACCAAAAATTTACATGCTTTCTTGAAGAAAGCTCTTTTTTGACTTGCAATTAAATTATTTGGGGCTTTCTTTGCATTAAAGAACTTTAAAATTTCATCATACCAATTTCCTTCACAAATATCAAGTGCACATACTTCATTTTCTCTAGTCATTAACTTGGCTAATCCCTTTTCCCTAAACATTTTGCATATTCTCATGAAAATCTAAAACCTTGGAGCTTTATAAGCCACTTTCCTCTTTTTAATTCAATTTCATTTTGTGCTAAAAATTGTTTGACTATAGGTTCAATTAGCATAATATGAAATAATGAACATTCTAGATAATATTTAAAATGTTGAAGTTCTTTAATGATTGTAAATGCTTGTTTTTCCAAGTCTAAATGATTTAGTTTAGAACATTTCAACTAATACCCAAAAAATCCAATTGGTTCATCTTGACCTTCATTCTTCTAAGTTAAGACAACAGCAACAGAACCATTAGAAGCAAAAGCATATAACCAAAAAACTTCCTTTAATTTCGGTTTTATCAAATATGGAGCCTCTTGAATGGCCCTTTTAATTTCTTCTAAAGCTTTCTTTGATGCAGGTATTTTCTCTGCTTGGACGTCTTTCTTTAACATACATATCAAAGGTTTAATAATTTCAATGAACCCAAAGATAAATTTCTTTAAAAAATTTATCTTTTCAAAAAAAAGATCTAAGAGATTTTTTACTTGTAGGATGTTCAATATTTTGTATTGCTTGGACTCAAGAATTATCTATAGCAATTCCTTCTTGACAAATCACATGGCCTAGTAAACTCCCATATTTAACTCCAAAGATATACTTCTTAGAGTTTAATAAAATACCATACTCACGACATCTATCAAAAATTTGTTGAATATGACCAATATTATCTTGCTTTTTCTTTTTGAGAATATCTTAATATCATCCAAATAAACCATAACAAATTTTCCTATTAAACCATTAAAGGATCCATTGTTTTTTGAAAAGTAGCTCTAGCATTTGACAATCCAAATGGAATTCTTTGATAAGCAAAAGTTCCCCATTTGGTGATAAATGCTACCTTATATCTATCATTTTTATCTACCATGATTTAATTATAGCCTAAAAAACATCTAAGAAAGAATATACTTAACAACCTGAAACTTTGAACAACATCTCATCAACTTTAGGAAGTGAATACTTATCCTTCTTTGAAGCTTCATTTAAATTCCTATAGTCTACACAAAGCCTAATGTTACCATTTTTCTTTCTTACAAAAATAAGGTTAGTAAGCCATGTTGAATATTGGATTGGATATATAATTCAATCTTGTAATAACTTCTTGCTTTTGGCTTCCATAGCTGGTTCAAATGATGGATTAAATTTTCTTTGTTTTTGCCTAATAATTTTACAACCTTCTGTTAAAGGAATTTTGTGTGTCATCACATCTAGTCTAAAATATTTAAGATCATCATAAGACCAAGAAAAATTGTCCAAATTATTTCTTAGGTAAGATAACAAGTTTTTCTTGAAAACTAAACTCTATTCCTTTGTGATATTTAACATCTTTGGCATCTCATTAGATCCAAGATTTACTTCTTCAAAAGCTTGATCATCAATATTTTGTATATCTTTTCTAGTAAACAAACTTTTCGCAAACTCATATTCATAATTAGCTGTCCTTTTAGTAATGAAATTTACCTTAGATGTTGACATTGTCTCAAGTATGACTTGACCTTTGAATTCTTATTTGTTTCTCATGAAATTAAGTACTTGATCATCATCTTCAAATACTTGCAAATGTTTTATGTTATATGATACTGATGGTTGATGTTCTTCTTCAATCATTACACACCCATATCCTTCTATCTTTTGTATGTCTAATGTCGAAGGTACTTTTTCTAAGTCATCTGCTATATAATTATCTTCTCTACCTATATGTTTTATTTGGTAGTACTGAAACTATTCTAACATTTTGTCGACAAGTTATTTATACGGTCATAAAAATGAGCTTTTCACTATGCAATTACCTTTAACTTATTTACAAACTAATCTCAAATCTCCTTTTATAGTGATTACCTTGATTTCTTTTTCCAAAGTTGTTCTAATAATAGTACACAAAGCTTCATATTTTTCCTTTTTGTTAGTACAAGGGAATGATAGATAAATCACCTTTAGCATTTTTGATGAATAATTTCTTACTATAACTATTCCAACTCCTAAACCTTTAGAATTAAATGAGCCATCAAAGTATAATTTCCATTTTTTCTCATGTTTAGATTATTCCTTTTCAAAACTATAAGTTTCTTGGTGTATAAATTTTGGTTTCAAAAGCCTTTTTTCAACAACTTTACCTTTTCCATTTTAAGTAATATAATCAATCATCAAAGGTTCACTATACACATATATTTGGTTTGGTTCTCCTTTCCAAGAGAGCCACATGTGTAAATAATCTATTGATATGTAACCTGACAAATTTTTACTCTAACTTCTACTCAATAAGAGACTATCTAATTTAGGTATATCTGCCACTTGAATAGTTACCCTACTTTTGACATGAGGTTGAGAAGTGATTTCTAATAGAACATTTGATAATTGATCTACAATCTTCACTCTACTCTTGTCCACTTGAGTAATCTTTTTATTTGATTTTTTAGGAATCAAACCAAGTTTCTTGCATATAGAAAATGGCATTATAGGAGATGTGGCTCCAAAATCAACCAAAAAATTATGTAGATATTTATCCTTTAACTTCATTATCAAAAGAAAAGGAGGAGTTTCTTTATCAGGAATACAATCATAACTAGCATTTGATTTTTCATCATTATTAGACACATAACTTACGTCTAATTCTCTAACCCTCATTTTTTCTTTAATAAATTTTAAAGCCTTTCTTTGTTGATCTCCTATTTGTAGTAATTTATATATGCTAATATTGGCCCTAACATGTTTAAGATCTTTAATCAAGTCATATTCTCCATCTCCAATAAAGCTTGGTTTCTTTATCCATTTATTGAGAGACTAATTTAGAGTACTTTATTCTACTTAATCCTATTTACTTTTATTTTTCTCTCTTTTAATTATCTCAAAAGCCTTTCTCTTAGTAGATGGATCAGTAATGATGTTTGAAGATCTAGAAGTAGTTAGTCTTTCTTTTGATCTTAAATCATATCCATTTTCCTCATTTTTATTACACTCCTCATCTAAGGATATATCTTCTTTAGAACTTGATAGAAAAGAAGTATCTCAAGACCAAGAATTAGAAGATCTACTTGCATAATAAACACTAGATAGTTCATTATCAGATTCAATATTAAAGAAGCTGGATATAACAAGATCACTATTGATGAGTGGCAAGGTACCCCTACATCCAACCATACAAATCATGAAGCATTCACACATGACTTGATCGAATTTTGTGGACTTTGTCATTTCTAATACACTAGCCCTTTAGGAAGTGAATCTAGCCTTAAGGTCAACCATTGTCCTCCCAATTACAGTTGTGATGTACATTAGTATGGTTAAGTGTAACTGAGGTATCCAATTTTTATCATTTTGTATTTTATATTTTGGTCCTTGAAATGTAGATAAAATGAGTTTAATTAACTAATATAAATTACTAATTAACTAATCATTTAACTAATCCTAACATAAGTATTTGTTACCACTTTCTGTACATGTCTTGAACCCATGTATCTACTGTTAGGTGACCAAGCACTACGGTACTAGGTGTACCAAGAAATAATGCTATGGGGATTACCAAGCGAACATGTGTTATGCTCGAAGTGGTCATACTTATGTATTTAATATAACTTAATAACCTCATTAACCCAATTGCTAAAAAATATTTGTGAAATAATTGAGGATAATTAACAAATAATTGAAAACATTGAATGCATAAATAAAATAGCTAATCTATCCAAAGTACTACAAGGTTTATCAAAAAGCTCATCTTTATTACTACACACACTATCGTGCTCAAGTATAACAATGCTCGAATAAAGATCTGTACACTCAATGACTCCTACTATGGGTACTCAGGGAAAAAATTCTAAGTTTTGAATGGAAAAAATGTAAGATCTTTGCTACTACTAGGACTTGGACTCCCCCATAAATGTGGTTGGTAGGCATGTATTTATAGGTAATGGACAGACACTACGTTGACGAGGACTCATCGACATAGGATGAAATGTGTTGATGGGGCCCTGTAGACGAGGCCTTGTTGATGTAGCCAACCAATGACAACTAATCATACCCCCATGACTAAATGGAAACTTCTCCTTGAGTTCTTTTACAAAATTGTAAAGGTATGGGATTATTTATTTACTTTTATTTCAACAAAACAAACATTACTTGACAAAAATGGAGTGCTCAGGTGTACAAATCAACACATTACAAAAAATGATAGTGTTCAGGACACAAAATTGAATACCATGGCAAAAATATTCAAAAATTAAACAACACATTCCTTGAGGATGTGAAGCTTTTTGGAGAAAATAAAATGGTCCCAGGTGATGGTGGTTCCTGAGCCTCCAAGGGACCTTCACCGGCTTCATGCACTAGCGGTGCTTGAGGTAGCTATGGTTTTCCTACTACCACTACAACTTTAGGTGAAGGAAGGAAAGCATCCATCAATGCTTTCATTTTCTCCTCCTTACTCCTAGGATCATGCACCATCCATGTAGCTTTCCCAATGTTAGTTGGAATGAGCAGATCCCAAGGACATGATATTTCTAGAAATAACTCCTTAACATTGATGAACTAGGCAACGAATTGTTTACATTCAATGTCAAATGCTTACACTGTGTTCTTTAGCTCATAGTAGTTATTCATCCATTTGGCTAGGTCCTTGGTGATGGATCTTTCATCTGTGAATCACCCTTTGAGGACTTCAAGTTCAGCATTAGTGGTCTCAAACTTTTGGTTGGTGTCCTTGTGGTGTTTGAACTCAGCCTCATATAGTAGATATCAACTACCCACCTATTTCTCCAATTCTAATTGTGGTCATCCATCTATCAGCATTTCCAGGTTTGCATAACAAAGATTGTCCAACTCCATATACTCTGTCATCTCTTCAATCTGCAACTTCTTTAAGAAAATCTTTGCTTTTTTTTAGGTGTCAATCCCATAAAGTATGGGCTGCCACATCTCTCTTCCTTACTAGAGTTACTAGAGGGCTTCATTCACTTTAACCTTTACCAATGGTGGGCTTCCACATCTCTCTTCCTTACTAGAGTTACTAGAGGGCTTCATTCATTTTAGCCTTTACCATCTAAATTTCCTTTTCATTAATTTCCTTTTGAAAGCTAACCAAGTCCATATAGTGACTTTTCACTTTCTCAAACTTGAGAGCTTCATTCATCTAGGTAGTGATTTCGATGGTAGACTTTTGTTGCAAGGTGCAATTCTCTATGGCCAATTTCCTTAGTTCATTGTTGACTCATGCAAGCTACTCCTACTATTGATGAATAACATCTTGCATTTGATCTCTCTAAGAATTAACATTTTTCAAGTGATGATTTTGCATGGTCAATGCTTCATTTTCTTAGTACATATGATTTAAGTCCTTTTTGATTTAGTGCATTTCAATTTCTTCCATAGACTATTTGAAGATGTCCATTACTACTTCCTCCTCATCCTTTTGAACTTATTCTTGAAGTTTTTTGATAGCTTCATCATTTATCATTATTGAGCTGAGGATTGCTTATTCTAAAATTTAAGCATGAAGTTTAGCAACCTCTATGATCAAGCATTAATTTTTATCTAAGGTTTTTTCTAGTTGCACCTCCAAAATGATGCATCTACCCCTTACATTCAGTAGCTCCAACTAGGTTAAAGTGTTGTTCTCTAGAAGATCAAAGATATCCAAAGTCAATTGCCTAGTTCCAACCAGTCGTTCCAGTAGTTGTTCATGTTGGGTTGCATTCAATTTCTTACTAATCATACATGTCAACATCTGCACATCTTAGAGTGTAGATATTTCTAGTACAGATGTTGCGGGTGCATTTAGTGATTTAACTACATGGTCAACTACCACTTCTACCATTGTCTCTTACCCTTAGTGCTACATCACCAAGATAGTTGCCTCTTCACCTTCCTCTAGCCTCACCAAGAAAGTGTTAGCATTCCCAAAGATTTTTGCGAATAGATGATGTGTTGCTAATGACACCATCACCTCCCAAGCATTAGGATCTAACCTTGACGGTAGTTGCATTCTTTAGGTAGAGAAAATGGAACCACCCCTCTCCATCTAGCTAATTGTTTGAGCCACCTTATTAAGGTGACTCATTATTAGCTGATACATAGATAGATCTACCTCACTTATTCCTACTTGTTGTTCTTGTTCGCTCAAGAGCTACTCTTAGATTTTTCATAGATGCTCAAAGACTATGTGAGCCTCTAGTGTTGTCTCTTGAGTGGGTGGTGGTGGCAGTAGCCCCTCTTCTTGAATGGTTGTTGGTGTTTTATCTTTCATTATTTCTACCCATGAGGGCAAAGGAGGATACCTGAAAGTGTCATTTGAATAGTGAACAATACCTAACTTCTTACAAAGTTTCCTAATAAGGCATGGAAAGGGTAGGGTCTTCCTTCCACATTTGTTCTTCTTAAAATGCCTCTTGATCTCCAAATAAATTAGCTATGGAAGGTTAATGAAAAATTTTTTGCTTAGAGTGATGCATGCTCAAGCAAGGAAAGTGGTCACCTTGCTTGGCGTCACCATTGGATTGAGGTGATAAGCCACAATCTTAAAATAATTTGCTCTATTGATGTGAGTGTGTCATATACCTTATGGTCCACCTCGTAGCATTACTGGGTCCATTCCCTTTTTTCCTCAAGATTGCCTTTTGTTGATATCTTTGCCAACTATGTTCTAATGTCTAGAAACCCTAGTGACTATGCAATGGCCTCCACCAAGTAGGACACTTGAATGTCCTTGATTTTTACAATGGATCCTAGCCTTTGGCTATTCTAGAAGAGATAGGTCTATCCCATGTACCACTCCCCACTGGTCATGAGGATTGGCCACATGCAAGAGGTTTGCAATTGTGTTCTAACATCCTCTAGAGATTTTTCCATTTGGCCCAAAGTTTATCTCTTAAAAAACTAATCTTTGGATCTCTTGGAACTTCATGATGTCTAGGCAAGCCTAAGTTAGAGTGACCTTAAGCCTTGGCATAGGTCCTAGTGCTTCTCCTTGTTGAGATTGTTCTATAGGCACTTCTTCTTCTAGAATATATTAAACAGATTCCACTTTAGGCTCCTCATGAAGAGTTCTTGTTGCATGGGTTACCTCTTATTATACTTGGCCTTGTTCCTGCTAGCCCTTTCTAGCTCTAGGTCATTTCTCCTATGGTTGGAAGGGTTCTCCTTTTTATGTATACTTTTGTTTGGGTGCCATTTGTAATCACAATAGAACCATGGATTACCAATCATTGTGTAACCTTAAAACAATTGGGATACCTTAACTCTTGAGCATAGTTACACTTGGCTAAGTTGTAATTATGGCTGATTTAATTAACTTAATGGTTATTTCTATTTATGTCTTATCATTGATAAATCATCCCTAGAGATTGTTGGAAGGGTTAAGTTAGAAAAAGTTAATGTTTAATGTATGATTAAGGCTACTAACACTTGGGGGAGTTTGAAATTTGTTTTTAAAATTGCATCAGAAACCTTAAGATTTGTGGCCCCCATGATAAATATCTTACCTTTGGTAAGTGCAAGATCAAAAAATAGACTTATTTGGATAAAAAATTTGAAAGTTATGGACTTTGGAAGGTTTTGGGCTTTGAAAAATTACAAAAATTACTTGTGTGTTACAAGAAAATTACAAAAAGTTCTAAAGTGTCTAGTGATATATATAGTCTTCTTATGCTATGTCAACAAGGCCTCGTCAATGCAACTATTGACCATCATTAACTTTTGTTGACTTTGGTCAAACTTTTAAAACACAAGAAATTTTTTAATGAAATTAGGATCAAATGAAAGCTTAGAAGACCAAGAATAGTATGAAATCATGAGAAGAGAGCATTGAAGTTCATAAATTTTGGGAAAATGAAGAAAATTTGATTTAATGGATGAATGCAATAAAAGATTAAGGAGTATTGAGCAGTTTACACAATGGAAAATATGAAATATAAGATTGTAGCAATGTCAAAGGTAAGAAACCTTAACTAATCAATCCAAAAGCTATGCAAGTGGGTCCTCCCCATAGCAGGCTCATGGCCTTTTTGCCCTTTCATAACCTCAACTAAGGAGTCCATGGGCCCCATAGTCAATTCAATGATTATGAAAACTTACATACCAACCCAAAAGAATCCACTTAAAAATCCTAATGCATCAGACTAAGACATAGAGCATAGCATAGAACCCAGCAATGAGGTGAGTTATGGTAGCATGGATGGATGGTAGAGAAGGTGGAATGGAGTTCCAAATTAAGGTCATAAGAATTCCTTTATTCCATCCTCAATCTAGACTAAAGCCATTTTCTTTTAGGGACTTCAAGTTGCCACTCTATGACCAATCCACCCACTTGACATACAATAGTATCCCCACAAGACAAACATCATTCCACAAAGAGGAGAGAGAAGTAGGAAGTGAGAGAGAGAGGACCTTAGTTAGAGGGAACCTTTAAGTATAGGTATATGTCTTTGAAGTTCCATAACTAGTGCTTGTAGCCTTTTTATTTGTCCAAGGGATGTGCTTTGAATTATTATTATTTTTTATTTTCTATATATAATGGGAACAACACCATGTGAGGACTTATTCATGTCGACCGGGTGGTCTTTGAATTCCCCTCATTTTTTTTGAATGATGAAAACCACACCATGCAATGACGTTATTTGTATTCCTATCATTGGTGGTATGGAACGGTAAGAAGTCCATGAAAAAAAATCAAGCACTCAAGCAAGAAGAAGAGTATAAAGAGTATTGAGTCCCCTTGAAGTCACACCCTTTACAAAACCTTTAGATCCTTCCTAATTCTAGAACTACCAAGGTCACTGATTGATTAAAAGTTTCTTTAATGAAAAAGGAACAGCAAATTCCCAAAACAAGGAAAACCATAGAGTTCATTAGATGGGTGGATGATGTGGAATCACTGCCTATTTTATGAAAAATAAACCATGTCAATGTCATTAGACATCAGAATTCAAAAATAGAAACTAAACATCAACAGTCACACATTAAGCACAAACCATCATTAGTAAACAACAATAGCAACATTATGTCCTATGACAATAAAGCAAATTTATTAGCAAAAATGAGAAAATATCATACTTAATCAAAAGAAACATAAGAAAAAAATAAAGTAAAATATATAATAAAGTGTAAAATAATAAAGAAAATTTAAATCTACTAAAAATGGTATAAAATTAGAAAAATCTAAAAATCAAAAATTTGTAAAATCAAAAATGTAAAAAATAAAAAGGGTGGAAAAACTAAGAGGCCATGGTAATGGTCAGCACAGATGACCATCTCCTCCACAATTGAGTTGAAAGGAGGAGATCCGAAAAATAGAACATGGATGTCCATTAGGTGAGACGGCAGTTACACTAGCCTATCTTGGTTCTAGGAAAGGTTTAATTTGTATGATATTGACCACCTATTTTTTCTTTGGCATATCAAGTTTGTAAATTATGATGACCCTAGAGGGAAAGGTTTGATTAATTATATAAGGTCCCTTCCATAATGTTTGAAATTTTTCCTTTTGAGGTACATGTGTGGGGTTCCAGTAGAGGACATTATCTCCCACTTTCCTACTTCTAGGGTTGTGATGTTGCTTGCTAAATGCCTTGTTCACCTTATTCAAAGATCAGACCACTAAGCAATTTTCATTTAGCACACTCAAATTGATCAATCTTTTATTTTATGCTAAACTTAGGTCAAGGTTTAAATCATAGGCTGTTGAGAGTGTACAGAGCTTAAATTGAATTGGAAGCGTTGCAAGTTTCTCATACACTACCTTATAGGGAGAATATCCAATAGGAAGTTTCCAAGTTGATCAATAAGCCCAAACAGCATCATTAAGTTTTATGCTCCTATCCTTCCTATATTTGCTAATGGTTCACGTTAATATTTTTGTAATCTCCCAGTTGGTTACCTCTGCTTGACCATTGGCTTAGGGGTGATAAGGTGTTATTAATTTATATTCTAACCCCAAGAAATGCATTAATTTTATTAATTTATATTCTAACCCCAAGCAATGCATTAATTTTCTAAATGTAGCACCTAGAAAATGAGTTCCATTATCAAAAATTAGTGAACAAGGCACCCCAAACCTATTTACAATATGTCTTTGTATAAATCTAACAGCAATGGATGATGTGTAATCTGTAACAACTATCTCTTTAGCCCATTTTGTGCAATGATCAACTACTACTATAATATATATTTTCCCATTAGACATGGGTGTGATGGAACCCATGAAGTCAACACCTTATATATCGAAAGGTTCTAGTGGTTGAATCCACTATTGAGAACCTTCCACATAAGTGGTCATCCCCCCATCACATTGACAACATTTACAAGACTTGATAAATTGGTGGACATCCCTAAATATTGTGGGCCAATAGTATCCTACCATCAAGATTTTTATGCCATTCATCTCCTTGCATAGTGGCCACCACAAGGTCCTTCATGAGCATCCTAGAGAATGCACAATTCATCTTTATCAAGGACACACCAATAGATTAGGCCATCGGCACACACCTTGTGAAGGTATCTGTTAATTTCCATGAAGTATTTGACCCAATGAAGAAATTGTTTCTTCTTCCTAAAATTCAAGTCTTGTGGTATCTCTTGAGTGAGAAGATATGTGAGGATGCCATTATACCATATTTCTTTTGTAGGGATTTGTTCATTTATTGTTCAAGTAAAGAGGAGTTTGTTTGCAAATTGATTAGAGAGTAGGCTCTTCTCCTCTTTGTTATCCCCTCTTAAGCAAGAAATATGGTTAGCAACCACATTCTTGGTCCCTTTTCAATCTACCATAGTAAGATTGAATTCCTGCAAAATCACAAGCCATCATATAACACAAGGGCTCATTGTCAGCTTATTCATAAGGAAGTGAATTGCATTGTGGTCTATATATACAAATACTTTATAACCTAACACATTATGTCTAAACTTTTCTAATGCATACACCACTACCATTAATTTCTTCTCCATGGTGGTGTAATTTAATTATGCTTCCATAATTCTTCGACTCATGAAGTGGATATAATATGGATGTTTCTTATCATTCATTTGCATGTGTACTACTTCCAAAGCATAGTTAGATGTGTCTATCATGATATCGAAGGGTTTGGACCAATCTAGTGCTCATAGGATTGGTGTTCCTACAAGTTTCTCTTTTAATTATTGGAATGCATTTTCACATTTTTTGGTCCAAATGAAAGGTGCATCTTTCTTTGTAAGTGCTACCAATGGCTTTGAAATCTTAGAAAAATTCTCAATAAAGTGTTGGTAGTAACCAATGTGTCAAAGGAATGACCAAACATCTTTAACAATCTCTGGTTGGCATGTTATTCCTTGGATGACCCTTATTTTTTTTTTGTTCTACCTCAATCCCTTTCTGCAAAATTCATTGCCCTAGTAGAATGCCTTCTTGGATCATTAGATGGCTCTTTTGCCAGTTGAGTCATAGGTTTGTCTAAACACGTCTCTTCAGTACATGCTCAATTTGGTCCAAAGCTTACTCAAAGGTAGCTCCATAGGTGGAGAAGTCATCCATGAAGACTTCAACACCACTACCGATCTGTTGTTTATAGAGACTAAGGACCAAGTGTTGAAATGTTGTAGGGGCATTGCATAGGCCAAACGACATCTTACAATATACAAAAGTCCCCTAGGGACTCATGAATATTATTTTTTCTTGGATTTCTGATGCAATTTGGATTTGGTTATAGCCACTATAGTTGTCTAACAAACTACAATAATAATGCTCCAATATGATGTCTAATACTTAATCCAAAAATGGCAAAAAAGTGATCCTTAAATGTTGTCATATTTAACAACCTAAATAATTTTTAAAAAATAAATCCAAAATTTTCATAGTACAAGAGCTCCATACAATTGTCATTTTATTTTTATTTAGTATTTTAATTATTAAATTTCATTAAGCCTGAGTAATTCTCATGATTAGGCTGTACTAAGAAAGTAATTTAGCATCCACCTTAGTGTAGATGTTGGTGGAGGTGGCTGTATGGTTTATAAATCAATAAGGTCGATCCTTGCAAATTTCTAATGTTGTATAATTAAATCATATGCATTTTATATCCACATAAAATTTTCTACTGGATTCCTTGGAAAAATGATGTTCACTAGAAAAAGAAATTTGAATATGGTGGTGGTTACTTGGCGCCATTAAGAATGCCTTTGAGTGTGAAGGCGTCAAGCTTGAAATAGCCCAGTTTTTGCAAATGATTTCAAATTATTCCACCCTATGTCGATCTCATCTAGAACCATATATCAATTGCCATTGCAAAATAAGGCCCTGCCGCTGCATCTGATAGTGTTTCCATGTGGTGTTCAGTTGCTGCCACCATGTGCCATCTCTGAGAGTGCCCCAGTATATGGAAGCTAGGATGCTGGAACCCAGTAGCTTGTTGATGTTGAATCCTCCAGTGGCTTCGTTGATGTCTCTGCAAGAGAATAGATTTCCGTAGTTTTTCTTCCAGTTATCAAATTTACAATTTAACCCACCTCTATCTTCTGTTTCAACAAGCATTTCAAGGAAGCAACCAAAGTGAATACGTGCACATTTTAGATTTCTTTGGACATGGTGTCTCCATTATTTTGTTTGTTTGTTGGATCTAACAAATATTGCGAGGTGCTACAACCAAAAAATGTGCCAATGCTATTATCCTCCCCGATGGTTTTCTCTCTTGGAGAAGAATCAAAAGCTATCTCTTTTTTAGCATGATCAAGGGAATTTACTATATTGGAACTTGATGTGTTCATGTTCGAATTGTGGACTTTGTTGCTCTCCATTCATGGCATCTTGATCTCTTTATCATCTATATCCCATTGGGAAGGCCTCTTCATGAAGCTTGATTCTTTTCAATATGAAACTTGAGGTAATGTGAACACTGCTGATGGAGGAGGGAAGTTCAACTCAGAGAGATTCTGCATAACATGTGCTGACTTGACTTGATTGATGGATGAAAGGTTATTTAAATAATTGAAACTGGTCAATCCTTCGTAATCAACGATTGAGCTTGCACCAGGGCCATGATGGTGCGCTCAGGCGAATCATCCATTCTTGCTTGTAAAAACAATCGGTGAAAACTGAAAATGACTCAAAAAATAGCAACAAAATGGCGGTCCGAGACGGTGAAGAAGTGGTAGATGTCGCTAGCTTATACATGTTGTCCTTGATCTGAAATGCATTAGCAATTTTCACAGCAACAACAAAATAAAAATGGCGATGGTAGAGTGACGTCACTGAGTTGCAGATAATTGATTGAGGTAGCAGTGGTGGGAACAACCCCAAGCCAAAGGAAAAGCAAAGTGACCATAATATTATTTCATTGACAAATTGGTTGTCATCAATATTCGCATTACTTTTTGATGTAATTGGCTTCCATTAGTCATATCATATTAAATCATAAAATTCTATGTTTCATCACCGCATAATAACTTACATGAATCTTTGGTAAGTTCAAGCATCATTATTTTGAAATTATTTCCAAATTATTTGAGGTAGAGCAGATGCTTTGAACAAATATTGATAGCTTGAAACACTATTTTCTACCACCATTTCCCTAAGGATAGCTCCTACTTGTTCTTTACTAGTATCCAAAGATTTGCCCATTATTTTATTTATTATTTATTTAGTACCATCTTTTCATCCAATCANTACATAAATGCATGCACATCTATGCTTCATAATCCATTATTATTACTAGATTTATGTTGCTTCATTATTTATGATTTTGTAAGGATCACACTAATGCTATATTTACTTATGATCTTATGTATTTGCTTCATGGTTACCATCTTGATTCTTTTTAATGGTGTTTGTCACTTATGGTTGATAGTTATAGGTTCTAGTATATTATTTTTGTAACTCATAAGTCTAATTTCTCTCATCATTTATTTCTTCTTCATAACATGATTTACGAGTGTTTGTTATTGAACTTTGGTTTATGTCATTTCTTCTTGATTCTCAAAAGTCATTTTTTATACATTCATTTCTGTTTTCTAAATCATGGATATTCTTCTTATCATATAATGTGTGTTACGTGTCATGATTATGATGATTGAAAAAGGCTANAGTGACAAACACCATTAAAAAGAATCAAGATGGTAACCATGAAGCAAATACATAAGATCATAAGTAAATATAGCATTAGTGTGATCCTTACAAAATCATAAATAATGAAGCAACATAAATCTAGTAATAATAATGGATTATGAAGCATAGATGTGCATGCATTTATGTAAATAAAACATCATGTAAGTGGATATGGAGTTATGATGATCAACTATCATAAATTATGATGCACTTTGTAACTAAAGAGATGAAGGAGTCATTGACAAACCTTTACTAGAGAAGTGAAGGAGCTAGGTAGGACTTTAGAGTAAGTGTTGTAGGAGACAAGAGTGATCATTGCAACACATGATCCAATTTCTTAAAGAAGAATCCAAGGTCCTAGTTGCGTGATACATAACCTAGTCTAATTTCTTAAATAAGAAGAGAAGGCCATTTAGAAGGTTATGATGGAAAAGAAAAAGAAAGGTAAAGATTATAAAGAAGTATTTCGTAAAGCCTAATGAAGTTAAGTTAGAAATGAATTGTGAATTAAGAAGAAGTTGCTATCATTAAAGTTTAGGAGAATCTTAATGGAGCACAACAATCAAAGTGAAGATAAATTAGAGAATAGAGTTTCTATCAACAGTAGTTATGAATGATGGTTATAAGGAATAAGGTTAATTAAGAAATATTATGAATGAACATTATGAATTATGAATATTATAAGAATGTTATGAATAATGCATCCTCCTATAAAAGATCACGAGACATTAATTTTGTGTAACAAATATAATAAAAATTCAACAAAGAAAAATTTAACATCATATCGAGTTAGATAGGTTACCACATAGTATGGGATCCAAGGAAAAGAAATAATATGAAAGTATAAATAAATTGACATTTTGAAGTGAAAAATAATGTATAAATCTAAGCTAACTAAGAAATGTATGAATGTTTCATGGTAATTACACCAATTTATATTAATTTCTTACTTGAAGGTGCATTCCAAGCAAGGAGATGCAACCCTCAAAAGCCATAAAGTATCATTAATTATAACCATTTTAGAATTTTGATAATTTAGAAGATCCCATGAATAGAAATGAATTCATGAGTGAATAGGAGAAAAGACATATGGAATGATGTTGATCTTTCCAAAATAGACAAGTCAACATTAGCATACAAGGTTTTCTTCATCATTCATATTTATGATATAGTCAATCATGAATTCTCCATAAGAAAAAGTGAATAAGAAACTAATGCTTGAAGGGGAATATTAGAATATAATTTTAAAGAATGTATATAATCATTAGTTTCTAATTAACAACATATGAAAATATGGAAAGTTGTTAATAAAGAGACATAACATTTTTCCTATCATATTCATTATGAATAATATCGAATGTTACATATATTTGATGTTTGCCATGATATTTAGGAATGAGATGTTATAGGTAGTGTAAACCAATTTGACAAATATTTGTAGTTGTATAAAATAAATGCCCAAGCTTTTGAGTATTTTAAAATGTTGTGTCTGTGGTCATGAATGATCCAAGTTTAGAAGTATTCTTCTTTAACTAGCCTTATAATAATACCTTAAATATTTATTATATATAAGACTAAGATGATATTCAAAATGTCAATATTATTAGGTGTAGAATGAGCCTTAGGAAATCGTAGCCTAGCCTTAGCTATTGTTTTTAAAAATGTTATTTGATAGTACTAAATAGAATGAAAAGGTATGGTTGAGAGTAGGACATGATTTCCTAAGGCTCATTATTTACCTAGTGACATCAATGTTTCAAATATCATATTGATTTTATAGATAATAAGTAACTAAGCTAGGAGCAATGGTGCACTAATTGTAAAGGAATTTCATACAAATAGAAGCATTGGATAGTATTATTATTATATTTATAGGATTGATTATGAAGAGACTTCATACAAATCAAATTGCTATTTAAGATTACTATTATGTTTACAAGACTATTTATTACAAGGCTAGAAAGAAATAATAATTAACATCTTTATTATGGATTATATGATATAGACTTGTTGATATTGATAAGATAAATAGAAATATTTTATGATAGCTTACACACTTATGCATATTATACATTTGACACATTGAGATATGCCCATGTAAAGTTGAAAATGACTAGATTTTTGGATATTCAAGTTAGCAAGTTGCATCATGGCCTCTATAATCTTGTATTTTTGCACATTCCATATATTATTTTTTATTAACATTAGAGATCATTTAGCCATTTCTTCTTTAATTAAATAATATATATTAGTTTCCATTAATGTAGTCATCTTAGCATCATTAATTTGTTGCATGTGATGAGGAGAAACATTAATAATAAAAATAGAGATTAACATAATATTCCTTTTAAAATTAATGAATTGGTTTTATATGTACCTAATTGTTAGTCATTTTAGCCATTCCATGGAGTAGTGGTTTATGGTTTAAAAGAATTCATTGGATTAAAATTATTGAATGGGCATTAATTGATTAAAGGATGGTAGAATGATTGAGTCATTTGCAAAGTTCTAAGATAGATCTCTTTGGATAATTAATGAGATAGAGTCAGATTGGTGGAATGAAATTTTCAAAGCATAGTACATACTAGTTTTCTTAGAACATTTAGAATTAGTCACCTTCTCAAAGGTGAATTATAATCATTCTTCTTAAAATAGTGAAAAGCAAAGGGCTATTAGCAATAGTTATATTCTCTGCATTGTGCAATTTTGAAAACAAGAATTAAGTACAATAGAAGTGAAGTATGATAGGCTTGATATATATAGTGAGATATATGGGATGGACTGCATGTATAAGCAATTTAAAAAAACCAGAAAAAGAATAGGCAAAGGCTAAATTAAAGATGGAGGCCATTATCACTAACATCTGTGAAACATTGTTAAGCAAATGAGATTTTTGAAAATAATTTATTATGAATATGGCTAGCAATCATATCTTAAAAATAATTATAAAATGAGTCTATGTACTTAGGAATTAATCCAATGAAATAAACAGCTCATAGAAATAATACAGTTGATTAAAATCTAGAAACATAAAAAACTTATAAAGGTTCAACATATTTCTCACAAAATTTTGGAAGTTTAATTTTTGTACCATTAATTGAACTTCTATATTTTTGGGAAGTTAATTTCCTTGAGTGTATTCCTTGCACTGAAATTCTGAAAAACTTGAAAAGGAAGAAAATATATACATCTTCGTGGAACCATCTAGATGGCAAAACCAAGAATTGTAAAGAATGATGCATGTTGAATCTTCTCTAGAGCAATGATAGACTTGAATCAAGTTCATAACATTAAATCCTTTGGATTATATTTTTCTAATCAAGTTAAGGAAAGACCCAAATAAAATAGCTCAAGCAAGCGGCAAACATTGTGAAGCATGTTACTATGCATAGCATTTCATCAAACACTTATAATGTATTCTCCATGCTACCACATTTACAGCATTAAAATCGACCAATTTCTACCACATAGAAAATGGTTTTTATCACAGGTAAGCTAAAATATAGATATTCATGATTTCAACAATAGAGTTTTCAAAAGAAAGATAAGAGTATTAGAAAAGGGGTGGATTCCACTCAAGTTAGGAATTCAATTTACAAAGCCACAAGAGTAGTTGGTAAGCAGAAGCACCATACCCATGAACTAACATAGGCCATGGATCACATGTGTCCTAGAATTCCTCATTGTTGGTGGTGGTGATGACCACAATGGCCTCAATGTTAAATGCTTTTAGAGGGTAGAAATTGTAGGAGGAAACATCATCATTTTTATTTTCAAAGAAAAAGAGAAAAACCCCAAATGATTCCTATAATGTGTGACTAAAAGAAGATCAAAAAAAAAAGAACATAAATAAATATGATGAATATGGCTCTTGGTAAAATGAAGTTTTTCTCTCTATTGGTGTTGAAATCATCATTAGAAGAAGTTTGGAGGAGGCTTTGCAAAAATGTGAGAAATCTAAAAAAATCCTTAGAAATTTTGTTGAGACAACATTTGAAAATTTATAGGTTCTTACCTTTGTTAATGCAAAAAGGAAGGGATGCAATGACATACCAGGTAGTTGGCCATAATTGTTTGTAGTTTGGTTGCAAATTGGAGATTGCAACAGAACCCACTGCCAGATTTCGTCATGGCATCCGTTGAGGAGATGTAGGTGTATATCGAGGGTAATGATAGGTGCAGAGGTTATAGTCCACATCCACCATTTATCTCAAGGTTTTTGCTAATACATGTATGCCTCAAAATACTTTGATATCTTGGGTTGTTAAATTAAAATGAAAAAAAATACCTACCTTATTGTTAGCATTTTTCAAATTAATCATGTGGCATTGGTATTAAACAATTTAATAGTTTAGAGGATTTGAAAAAATCTTTGGTATTTTGATAGGACTAAAATAGCTTTTTAATTTTTAAAGTATATTCCTTTAGTATTTTAATAAGAAATTGTTAAATGTTTGAAAGCCTTATTGTATGCAATTGTTGATAGCTATTATCTAGCCAAAATAGAGACTTGTATGTGTTGTTTTACGTAGTAATTTTGGTAGTATAGTAGGATTGTCTTTAAGAAATTGCTTATTTAAGCCTAGATAATTTGAAAAATTCATAGATATTGAATTAGGTGCAACTTTATTGTGGAAGTGTTTGCTTGTATCAATTTATCTTGCTTAAATATTTGAGATTTTTATACAAATCTCCTTTCTTTTCTTTCTCTTTCCATTAAATCTTGCTCTATTTCTAGTTTTCTTATTGAACTATCTCTCTGTGGGAGAAATTAGGAGTAGATTGGTAGAGTTGCACTCAAATGTTTTTAGCAAAATAATTTATTTGTTACAAGTAGGTATTATAAGAACCATATAGACTAAGTAATTGAACAAAATAGGAATCTCCAACAATTCACAATATTTTATAAAGTTGAAAGAATCTCTTTCATGATTGCCAATTATAGTTTTATATACAACCCAACTATTTTAACATTTACAATGGCAAAAAAATACTCATATTTAACTACTAAGTCTATTTGAAGGTATTTGGGCCTTGGTGTTGCTAGAGACCAGTGAGCACCTAAATCTTGTTTGAGGCACTCATTGGTAGTTGTGCCCCTAATGGTCGCCAACAATTCTTTTGGTGCTAGAAGGAGAGATGAAAATTTATCCTCTAAGATCATAATCTTGATAGTCCTAGCATATCAACAATTATTTGTTGCTATAAAGGCTTAAGAAACTAGATTCTATTTTCAGTTCATGATCAACAAGATTGATAGTTTGGAAGGTTTCAAGGATTGAGAGGAAGTTCTTGATTATAAGATTGATTATTTATTACAAGAAGAAAAAAAGAAGACTTTTGATTTTGAAACAAGTAGTGGATTAAAGACTAGAAGTTTGAGAAGATCACCCCTTCTATCTATTTTGTTGGTTTATAAGAGAAGATCTAAGAAGTATAAGAGTTCAACAATTTAAAAGAATAAGATGGAAAATCCTTGGCAAAGAGTCATAGCATTAGGATTTCAAAACTACAATGATATTCCTAAGGTAGTTTATAAATATTTGCCTAAGCCTTTCATTCCTAGAAAACCTTACTTAGCTAAAGAGTATATTCACATGTTTGAGTTAGCTTTAGCTCATGCAAATGTTTAACACCAAGATCAATCTTGTAGATTATATGTAGAAAATCTAGAGGATATGGCTAATATTTGGTATTCAAACTTGCTAAGCAATAGTATCACAAGTTGGGATGATATGAGAAGTATTTTCTTAGCCTAGCTTGATGATCAATTAGATCAACAACAATTATATTTTGGACTAATACAAGCTAAGTAAAGAGTCAAAGAATTAATTAGATATTTTAACATCAAATTTCAACAAACTCGTGGGCTGTTTAAAAGAAAATATAGACCATTAGATGAAATGCATAGAGAAACGTATCTTAAGGTTATCAACCCCAACATTTCAATTTTGTTAAGAAGAACTCTAAACTTAACTACACTAAATGACTACTTTAGTGAAGCTATATAGTTAGAAAAATAATTGAACTTGAATCATGAAGAGATTGTTACAACTCAAAAGAGAGAAGAAAACGTTATGATCACTATGCAAGATTTTGCTCAATTTAAAGCTTTCCTAGGTCCATCTCATATTAAGATAGAGCAAGAACCTAAAAGAAGAAAATTTGAAAAGGGACAATTAATGTGAGATATGTCCAACAAAATAGTGAAATTAGAAAAAGCCTTGGCAAGAGCTAATATCAAGGAAGAAAATAAAAATAGAAAACATAAATATCAAGGTACTAAGTTATTAGAAGATGAGGATGATAGTTGATGAGTCATCGTTGGTTGGCTGTGCTGATGAGGCCTCATCAATGCAGTCAACTGCATTGACAAGGCCTCGTCAACAAGGCCCCATCGACACATTTCATCTTGCATCGACAAGGCCTTATCAATGCAGTGTCTGTCCATCACCTATAAATATGCACCTACCAACCACATTTATGGGAGAGTCCAGATTCTAGTAGTAGCAAAGATTTTTCATTTTTTCCATTCAAAAGTTTGAATATTTTTCTTGAATGATCATAGTAGGAGTCATTGAGTGTATGGATTTTTATTCGAGCATTATTGTACCTAATCATGATAGTGTGTGTAGCAATAAAGATAAGATTTTTGATAAAACTTATAGCACTTTGGATAGATTAGCTATTTTATTTATGCATTCAATGTTATCAATTATTTGTTAATTATCCTCAATTATTTCACAAATATTTTCTAGAAATTGGGTTAATGAGATTATTAAGTTAAATTAAATACATAAGTATGACCACTTTGAGAATAACACATATTCGCTTGGTAATCTCAGTAGTGTTATTGCTTGGTATGCCCAGTAGTGTAGCACATGGTCACCCAGCAGTAGATATGTGCGTTCAGGACATGTATGGAAAGTGGAAATAGATACTTATGTTAGGATTAGTTAAATGATTAGTTAATTAGTAATTTATATTAGTTAATTAAACTATGTTTATCTACATTTCAAGTACCAAAATATAAAATACAAAATGATAAAAATTGGATGTCTCAGTTACACTTAACCATACCAATGTACATCACAAGTGTAATTGGAAGGACAATGATTGACCTTAAGGCTAGATTCACTTCCTAAAGGGCTAGTGCACTGGAAATGACAAAGTCTATGGAATTCTACTGAGTTACACATGAATGATTCATGATTCTCATGGTTACACATAGGGGTATCTCATCACTCATCATTGGCATCGTTGTTGAGGACTTTGTTTGTGGAACGTGTGCTATTTAGGTCTAAGTGAATACCACTAATATCATTGTATGAACCTAAGGTCAATAACATTCCCACTATACATAAATTATAAAAGCACATTGATAATTTCATTTTGTTTTAAAAAATTTCTTCTTCTTCTCATAAGCCTAATGATACTAAACCACCAGTCCCATAGGAATGCAAGGTGGTATACACTTACCTAGATGAGTTTGTGCCAAATTTTACCTTCATTGTATATTAGGATGAATAAATGCAATGGCGTGATATGGAGGACAATGTTATCTTGCCCTCTAACAAATCTATGCTTGGAGTTCCATTTAAAACCCTTAAGAAATTGGGCATAGTAGGTCTTCACGAAGAGTACATTATGGATGGATATGACAGTCAGAACTATTGTCCCATTGAAACATAATGTAAGTGAGATAAAAATTAGGAGAAACTACATGAAGCTACAAAGGGGAAACATTACACAAATCCCTTATTCCTACTAGATCAAGAGGACAATGAGGATCCTCCCTTGAAAGGTTTTCAACATGAATATTCTCCACCCCTTGTTATTGATGGTGAGGGTGTAAACTTGATCCTATGATCAACTATTAATAAATTGGATTCAAGAAAGAGTGATAGCCAAGGTAGGAACTTAGGTGAACACCGTAATAACAAGGGATCTAATGATGGTAATCGTAAAAAGTGAAAGAGTGGTGGCAGACACTACGGTGGTAGTCCACCTTCCTCTTCATCCTCTTCATCCAATTTTGAATATTCCTCTTCATTTGAAGGTTCTCATAGAATCCATCATTGAAAAAATTATGATGAATGTGATCGACAAAATAACTATGACCATGAAGGCCACCAAAATCAAAGGGATATCTGAAACCATCATTGGCATCATCAACACAGTGATGATGATGAACCTTTACTGGTGACTTGAAGTATGTTGAACATTGTGGAGGTAGTAAGAATTCTAACTAGGCATATGAAGGATAGTTGGATCAAGTACCTAGATATAAAAAATATTTCGAGATTTGAGGGGAGATACAATTTCAATCCATAGACACATATACAAGCTTTTTAAGATGCCTGTGCCTTACAGGACATCAAGAACAAGTGGTAGAAACTCAAGCTTTTCCCAATGACACTCATTAAGGAAGTTGAAAGTTGGTACCATTTCTTGGAACTAGAATCCATTTGAAAATGGAGCACCATGTTGGAGCTATTTAATGATAAATACCAAACATACTCCAGAGTGTCTAATCTAAGAAGGAAAATCCAAGGTTGGAAACAAGGAGCACATGAACCTTTGGATGCCACCATGGGCTAATACTATTCACTCTTACATAGATGCCCTAGCCATGATTACTCTTAGAGGGAACAACTTTGCCACATCATAGAAGGGCTTAGGGTAGAAAAAGAAGAACCCTTGGGGTGTATGGCCAAGGGAGGTTTTCTGAAATGAGAGCGCATTAGATCCAAAGGCTAATTGAGTAGGTAGCAAAAGAAGAAGGTGAGCTATGAAAAAGGGAGAGTGTTGAAGAGTATAATAGGGACCCATCCATCAAAAAATGAGAGGTCTAATTTCTTGATGAGGAGGAGTCACCACTTGATGAAGTGGTGAATAGAAAAACCTTACATATCCAAAAATCTGTTTTTGACATTTCAGCCATGTTTGACAAGTTATGGGATTCTTTGGATAAAAATTTTTAAATTGCTTTGAAGATTGCTGAAGAATTGAAAGAGCAAAGTAGTGACCATAATCATAGATGAAAAAAAGAAGCTGAACATGCCTACTAAAGAGATAAGGGCAAAGCTATTGTAGTAGAAGAAGTTTTGGAGTCTAACTATGATGATAAAATCGAATGTGAAATCTGTCAATATGAACATCCAAAGGGATGTTTCCCTATGGTGTCACACTTATAAGAGTCTAGAGTGTACACATTAAATCCTTGCCTAGCACATAGATAAGCTCCATGACAATTGCCTTACCCTTAAGGTAGTCCAAGGCAGTTCCACCAATAGCAACAAGCTTACTACCTAAGTGGAACTCCTGCACAACCTTATGACTAATATTAATAGTGGTATAAACCACAATTGTGGGGAATGCAATTACCAAGATAGCAGTACCCTTATAGGCAAGTAGATCCATACAGGTACTATGTTTAGCAACCCAGCTCCCCTAGAAGTTTGATAGTTATGCATCATTCTAGCATCACTATTACCCTCCAGAGTACCATCAAACACATTCACCATCTACTTAAGGGAAAAGCCCATATTCATATCTTTATCATCCTCCACATCCTTTTGCACCTACATCGACACCTTTAACTTATTTACCTCTTGCTCCATCCATGCAGGGTGAAATTCTTTCATAGCCACAACAACGGAATGCTACAATGGTTGTACACTCACAACCAAGTTTTAACCAAGTGGTATAGATAATCAATCATGGAAATGACCTTTTTTCTGGCCTAGTAGTCCTCTCTAGCCCTCACAACCTACTCCAATGGATCACCTTGCATCTCCAATATCCTCATCCTTTGCATCAAATACCTTCAAGTACCCTTCAAACTAAGTTCTACCTAGGATCCACACTATAATGCTAACTCATGTTGTTTCTAATTATATCAAGGTTGGCAACCTTTCTACAAAAAAATATAATCCAGGAAGTTCACTTATCTATTTATAGATTGCCAGACAAGAGGCATGCAAGTACCTTCTTGACTCTAGTTCTAGAGTTAACCTCATCTCCCATGATATGTACAAAGCCTGGAACCTACCACCTCTTAATAAGAGTAACATCCATTTACAATTAGCATATCAGTCGATTATAGTTTCTTTGGAATTAGTAGAGGACATTGTAACCACAATTTGTGGGTGGTCCTATCCTACTAATTTTCTAGTAATCAAGATGGACAACTGCAAAAGTGACTTTTCCATCATGATGGAAAGGGCTTGGTTAAGCATGGTTGATGAACAAAAGGGTATAAGGGACCTATCTCTCAAAATATCTAAGGAAAATGAGTTAGGAAAAATTAAGAATAAGTGTGTTCCATGCATTGTGTATAGCGATAACAAGCACAATTACATGCAAAAGATTTGGTCAATCAAAAGCACATGCATTAATGCATGAAATCAACATGCATAAGAAATTAATATGCAATGGTTTCTATACATAGCAGCCAGTGGCTGATAGAGTAGGAGGGCACCCAGTGGCTGATAGCTAATTTAGAAAGTAGCATAATATGCATGGAGCCAATTGAGAGCTTAACTTGTGCACATGTAAAAGGCATGGATAAAATTGAACAAGTCCATTTCCGACTCTCTAATGAAGATGATGATAACTATTGAGGAGAGTTGGAGATCCTTGATCATTTCAAGCAAGACCCCATAGAACTAAAAACTTTACCAATCACAATGGTAAACCAGCCATCATTAATGGCAAACTTGTTCTTGAACAAAAAGAAAATTTTTTGAGAGTGGTGAATAAATTGTCAAAAACCTTTTTCTTGGTCATATCTAGAGCTAACAGGAATTGATCTAAGGATATGCCAGCACTGCATCTACACTGACCCTACCATGAAGACTAGAAGATGGCTGCAAAGGTGGCTAAACCCCAAATTGAAGCAAATCGTTAAGAAGGAAATAGAGGAACTCCTCTTGGTGGGGTTTATCTATCAAAACATAGATAGTGAGTGGGTTAGCCCACTTTTAATTGTATCAAATAAGGGTGGTAAATGGTAGGTTTGCATTGAATTATGTAGGTTGTTGTTGGTAAAAGAAATATTTGTAATATTTGTAAAGACACATGCCAATGTTAGCATGATTTCCTCCTAACTTTAAGTATAAGTTATAACTTCCTAACTTGTTGGGCAAGTAATATCTCCTAACTTGTTGGGCAAGTTATAACTTCCTTACTTGGGAGAGAAGTTACCCAAGATATTTTGGGAATATCTAACTACCTATAAGACCCTATAAAAAGGTTTCAGGGGTTAGAAGAAAAATAGGACACTTTTGGGTCACACTCTTGCAGAGGAAGAGCATTGGAAAAGAAGACATTGTGAAAGATTGCTTGTAAAATGACTTGTTAAAGACAACATTTCAGCCTCTTTGTCATAGTCCTGTGAGTTATGTTTATTTTTTACTTTTTTTCAAATTTTTAACTAGTGATTTAAATAGTATCATGCTTGGCAAGTAATTTTTGGATTTTTAGATTGCTCTTATTGTTCTTGTTGCATGATAGAAAATTTCTATTAAAATTTTGCCATAGAAGAGCTTATGTTTGAAAGCCTTAAGAGCATTTTAGTAGTGAATTTTATTATTGTGCAATGTATAAGAACCTCTATTGAGATTGTTGTAAGAGAGCTTGTATGTGTAGTCAAGCCGTTGAACGATTTAATAGTCAAGAGGGTTCAGAAAATCTTTGGTATTTTGATAGGACCAGAATAGCTTCTTTTATCTTTAAAGTGAATATCCATGGTATTTCAATCAAAAATTATCAAGTCTTTTGAAGGCTCTGTTGAATGCAATTGTTGACATCCATTATCTAGCCAAAATGGAGTCTCGTACGTGATAGTTTACACAGCAATTTTTTGGTAGCATAGTAGGATTGTCTTGAAGAAATTGCTTATTTGAGCCTTGGAAGTTTGAACAATTCGTAGTTATTGAATTTTGGATAGCTTTATTACAAAGTGTTTACGCATATCATTTTACCTTATTTAAACATTTGAGATCTTTACACAAATCTTCTTTCTTTTTCTCTTCTTTCTATTTCCATTGAATCTCGCTCTATTTCTAGTTTTCTTGTGGAACTATCTCTTTCTCTAGAGAAAATAAGAAGTAGATTCACAGAGTTGTGCTCAAATTTTTTGCAAAACTTTATTTGTTACAAGTAGGTATTATAAGGACCACATAGACTAGGCAATTGAACAAAATAGGAACTCTCAACAACTCACAGTACTTTACAAAGTTGGTTGAATCTCTTTACGATAAGTCATTTATAGTTTTACACACAACCCAATCATTTCATTTTTTACAATAGCATACCGTAATAGCACACACACATACTCACATTAACTACTAAGTCTATTTGAAGGTATCTAGGCCTTGGTATTGCCAGAGACCAGCAAGCACCTAAATCCTGTTCAAGGACACTCGTTGATGGTCCCGTCCCAAACGATCATCAACAGTTCTTTTGGTGCTAGAAAAAGCGCTGAAAATTTAGCCTCAAAGTTCATAAGCCTTATAATTTTAGCACATCAACAATTATTTGTTACTATAAAGGCTTAAGAAATTAGATACTATTTTCAGTTCATGATCAAGAAGATTTATAGTTTGGAAAATTTAAAAGTTTCAAAAGATATTCTTGATTCTAAGACTGATTCTTTATCAAAAGAAGAATAAAAGAAATTTTTTGATTTGGGAACAAGTAGTGGAGTGAAAACTAGAAGATCAAGAAGATCACATATTATATCTAGTTTATCAATTTATAAGACAAGATCTAGAAAGTTTAAGAGTTCAACTATCCAAAGCAATAGAATGGCAAATCCTTGGCAAAGAGTTACACCATTAGGATTTCAAAATTACAATGATATTCTTAAGGTAGTTTACAAATATTTCCTGAGCCTTTCATTCCTGGAAAAGCTTATTTAGCTAAAGAATATATTCACATGTTTGAGTTAGCTTTAGCTCACGCAAATATTCAACATCAAGATCAAGCTTATAGGTTGTTTGTATCAAATTTAAAGGATATGGCTTAGATTTGGTATTCGAACTTACCAAATAATAGTATTACAAGTTGGGATGACATGAAGAATCTTTTCTTGGCCTAGTTTGGTAATCAATTAGATCAACAACAACTATAATATGGGCTGATACAAGCTAAGTAAGGAGTTAAAGAGTCAATTAGAGATTTTAACATCAAGTTTCAACAAATTTATGGACTCTTTCAAAGAAAATATAGACCATTAGAAGAAATGCTTAAAGAAACTTATCTTAAGGCTGTCAACCCCAACATTTCAATTTGGTTAAGGAGAACTCCAAACTTAACTACACTAAATGACTACTTTAGTGAAGCTATACAGTTAGAAAAATAGTTGAACTTGAATCCTGATGAAAATATTGCAATTTAAAAAAGAGAAGAAAGAGTTATGATTCCTATGCAAGATTTTTCTCAATTTAAAGCTTTACCAGGTCCATCTCATGTTAAGATAGAGCAAGAACATGAAAGAGTAGAATCTAGAAAAGGACAATTAATGAGAGATATGTCTAACAAAATAGTGAAGCTTGAAAAAAGCCTTGGCAAGAGTTAATATCAAAAAAGAAAGGAAAAATAGAAAGCATAAACATCAAGACACTAAGTTAGCAAAAGATGAGGATGAAAGTGACCTAATTATGTCCAACTTTCTTGATATTGAATCTGATAATGAGTTATCTAGTGTTCATTATGCAAGTAAATCTTCAAGCAATGGATCTAGCGATACTTCTTTTGTATCAAGTTCTGAAGAAGATATGTCTTTAGATGAAGAATGCAATAATAATGAGGAAATTGGATATAGTCTCTGATCAAAAGAAAGATTAACTACATCTAGACCCCCAAATGTTATTACTAATCCATCTACTAAGAGTAAAGCTTTTGAGCCAAATAGAAGAGATAAGAATAAAGGTAAAAACAATCAAGTAGAGCAAAGCACTCCAAATCAGTCTTTTAATAAATGGATAAAGAGATCAAGATGTATTGGTGACAGAGAGTATGATTTGATTGAAGACCTTAAACATGTCAAGGCCAATATTAGTTTTTACCAGTTGCTTCAAATAGGAGATCAACAAAGAAAGGCTTTAGAGTTCATTAAAGGTAAAAGGAGAGTTAAAGAATCAGAGTTAAGTTATGTGTCTAATAATGTTGAGAAATTAAATACCTCGTATGATAAGGAAGCTCCTCCTTTTCTTTTGACAATGAAATTAAAGGATAAATATTTACAATTTTTTGATTGATTCTGGAGCTACATCTACTATAATGCCATTTTCTATATGTAAGAAACTCAGTTTGATTCCTGAAAAATCAAATAAAAAGATTGTTCAAGTGGATAAAAGTAGAGTGAATATTATGGGTCAATTACCAAATGTTCTATTGGAAATTTCTTCTGAACCCTGCATCAAAAGTAGAGTAACTATTCAAATGGTAGATATACTAGATTCACATAGTGTCTTATTGAGTAGAAGTTGGAGTAGGAATTTCTCAAGTTACATATCAACAGATTATTCTCACATGTGGTTACTTTGGAAAGGAGAACCAAATCAGATATATATTTATAGCGAGCCTTTGATGATTGATAATATTACTTCAAACAGAAAAAGTAAAATGGCTGAAAAAGAAGGTGTTGAAAAAAAAATTTGTACACTCCAAGAAAATTATAGTTTTGAAAAAGAACAATCAAAGAATGAGGATAAATGGAAATTATACTTTGATGGTTCATGTAATTCAAAATGTGCAAGAGTTAGTATAGTTATATTAAGGAATGATTCACCTGAAATTCTGAAAGAAATTTATCTATTTTCCCTTGTACTAACAACAAAGCTGAGTATGAAACTTTATGTATTGGTATAAGAATAGCTCTAGACAAAAAGATCAGAGTAATCACTATAAAAGGAGAATCAAGATTAGTTTGTGAACAAGTAAAGGGTCACTGTGTAGTAAAGAGATCATTCTTAAGACCTTATAAGCAACTTGCTTGTAAGATATTAGATCAGTTTCAACATTACCGAATAGAGCATATAAACAGAGCAGAGAATCTTATAGTAGATGGTTTGGCAAAGGTAGCTTCAACATTGGATTTGAAAATAATAGAAAGTTACAAAGATGTAATGATTGAAGAAGAATATCAACCATCAGTACCAGATAATATAAGACATTTACAAGTATTTGAAGATGATGATTAGTACTAAGATTTATGAAAAACAAACAAGAATTTGAGGGTCAAGTAATACCCAAAACGTCATCAAATTCCAAAGCTAATTTCATTCCAAAAAGAATGATTGACTTGGAACATGAGTTCAAGAACAATTTACTTACTGGAAAGGATATACAAAACCCAAATAGTTAAGCTTTCGAGGTAGTGAATTTTGGATTAGATAGGATGCCAAAGATGTTGAATGTTACAAAGGAAAGAGATTCGAGTTTCAAGAAAAACTTGTTAACATGTCTAAGAAATAATTTGGACAATTTTTTTTGGTCTTATGATGATCTTAAATCTTTTAGGAAAGATGTGATGACACATAAAATTCCTTTAATAGAAGGTTGTAAAATAGTCAAGAAAAAACAAAGGAAATTTAATCCATCATTTGAACCAGCTATGGAAACCGAAATCAAGAAGTTGTTACAAGCACGAATCATATATCTAGTATGATATTCAACATGGCTTGCTAACCTTATTCCAATGAGAAAGAAAAATGGTGATATAAGGCTTTGCGTAGACTTTAGAAATCTGAATGATGCCTCAAAAAAGAATAAGTATCCACTTCCAAGAATTAATGAGATGTTGATTAAAGTCTCAAGTTGTCAAGTATATTCTTTCTTAGATGGTTTCTCAGGTTATAATCAAATCGTGGTAGATAAGAATGATAGATACAAAATAGCATTTATCACCAAATGGGGAACTTTTGCTTACCAAAGAATGCCATTTGAATTGTCAAACGCTGGAGCTACTTTCCAAAGAGCAATGGATTTAGCATTTAAGGATTTATTAGGTAAATTCATGGTGGTTTATTTGGATGATATTACAATATTCTTAAAGAGAAAAGAAGATCATATTAATCATCTCTACCAAGTTTTCGACAGATGTCGTGAGTTTGGTATTTCATTAAATCCTAAGAAGTGTATCTTCGGGGTTAAATCTGAAAGCTTATGAGGCAATGTGATATGTCAAGAAGGAATTGCCATAGACAATTCCTGAGTCCAAGCAGTATAGAATATTGAACATCCCACAAGTAAGAATTCTCTTAGATATTTCTTTGGGAAAATAAACTTTGTGAAAAATTTCATTCCCAAGTTTACTGAAATTACCAAACCTTTGATGCATATGCTAAAAAAGGATGTCCAAGTAGAGAAAACACTAGAATCTAAGAGAGCTCTATCAAAAATTAAAAATGCTATACAAGAGGCTCCATATTTGGTAAAGCCTAGGCTTAAAGAAGATTTTTGGTTATACTCTTTTTCTTCGAATGATTCTATCGCTACCATTTTAACACAAAAAGATGATGAAGGTCAAGATGAACCAATTGGACTTTTTGGGTATCAGTTGAAAGGTTCAGAATTAAATTATTCAGACTTAGAGAAACAAGCATTTGCAGCCATCAAAGCACTTCAGCATTTTAAATATTATTGGGAAAATTCATTAGTTCACATTATGCTAATTGAATCTGCAGTCAAGCGATTCCTAGCCAACAGTAAGATTGGATTAAAAAAAAGAAAAATGGCTTATAAAGTTGCAAAGTTTCAAATTTTCATTAGAAATATGCAAAACAATTAAGGGAATGGAATTAGCCAAGTTAATGGCCAGAGAAAATGAAGTATGTGCACTTGACACCCATGAAGAGAATTGGTATGATGAAATTCTCAAATTTCTTAATACAAGGAAAATCCCAAATAATTTAATTGCAAGTCAAAAGAGAGCTTTCTTCAAAAGAGCACGAAGATTCGTTGTTAAAGATGGTATATTATACAAAAAGGAGTTTTGAGGGGTTTTATTGGAATGTGTTCATAATGATCAAATTAGTTTCATTTTGGAACAATTTCATGATCATTTGAATCTATTTTATGAATCCCCTAAGTCGAATATGCAACATATACTTCGATATGGATATTATTGGCCTTCCATGTATCAAGACATTAGTTCAAAGATTCAAAAATGCTATAAATGTCAAATTCATGGGCCTAAGGTTAAAAGGGCTAGAGCCCCTTTAAATCCAGTAGTTGCAGATAGATCATTTCAGCAATGGAGTTTAGATTTTATTGGTACAATTACTCCTTCAAGAGCTGGACATAAGTTTATTCTCATAGCTACTGATTACTTCACTAAATGATTTGAAGCAAAGGCTCTTAGGGGAAGTTCAGCATCAGATGTGATTAAGTTTTTAGAAGACCACATTCTAAATAGATTTGGTCTACCCGAAGTGTTAGTGTCAGACAATGGACCCACCTTCAAATTCGAAGAGTTTATCAAATGGGCATCAGAAAGATCTATTTTCTTATTTTCTTCATCAAACTATTATCCTCAAGAAAATGGCCTAGCAGAATCCACCAATAAAAAGCTTATCACTTATATCAAGAAATCGATGGATGGAAATCCAGAAAATTGGATTAATTGTCTACAATATGCATTATGGTAAAATTGAATTAGATTCAAGAGAGCTATTGGGACATCACTGTATAACCTAGTTTATGGTTTGCTAGCTAGAATTACAAATAAAATTGTAAGCTTAGTTTCTGAATTTGCACAAAGATATAGTGAAAAAATTGATAAAGATAGAAGTTTCATGACTTTGCTTATTAAAAGAGAAGTTGAAGTAGATAAAGCAAGGGATAATTTGTTACAGAATACCTCTCAAGTTAAAAGATGGTTTGATAGGAAAGCTCTAAAAAGAATTTTTAAGATAGGGGACCTTGTCCTATTATGGAATATGAAGAAACTGAATAAGTTTACACCAACATGGATTGGTCCATTTCAAATTATAAAGCAATTGTAAAAGGATACTTATAGATTATCAACTTTNATAAGTAGATAGTATATTATAATAATAAATTTATTTAGGATAAATTTATTTAAATTATAAATTAGTTTTATAAGTTAATTTATACAAGTGAAATAAGTGGAAGCCTACAAGTGTGACAAGTGGAGAAGGTGACTCATCCACCACTTAGTGAAGATTTTGGCAAGTGGTTAGAATGCACAAAAAGAGGAAAAATTGGTTAAAGACTCTTGGGGGGAATTTTAAATTTCTAGCTACTATAAAAAGAGGATTAGGTTACCTAGGATTTTTTCATCTTCCAATTCAAGTTGAGTAGAGAAAGTAAGAGAGCTAATTTGAAAGAGAAGATGGATTTTGGGAGAACAATAAGAAATCCTTTCATTCCTTATGTGATGGGATGTTGCCCAAAACATGTGTTAAAGACTTACTTGAAAGCTAGAGCATGTGGAGCACCTAAAGAGTGTCCTTTCATGGCTTGGTTGGCTGATGAATTCTCATTCCTCACAAGAGGTTTAGAGATAGAATCAAATATTTTGGGACAATATCAAAATTGCACCCAAGAAGAGGATAGGGAGGAAGAACAACCAACCAATGAAGATTCATGGGAAGAAGCCTTTGTGTCCCAAGAAGAAGAGGAAGGACTCAATTGGGAAGAACAAAAGGATTCATCTGAGAAAGAAAGCTAAAGAAAAAGTTCAAGCAGATCAAGTTGAACGCTCCGCCAAGCTAGAAAACAACAAGACAAACTTCATCACATCAAAAATTGCATATGAGAAAGTTAGAGATATGAGGATTCCTACCAGAGTAACCTTCACAGTTCTATTCCCATCTCAAGAATAGTCCATGAATAAAGTACTTGATAATGTACAATTTGTTATTTTTGTTAGGAATGAAATTTTTATACAACTAAGCCTTATGTTTGATGGGAATTTTCCTCCAAAAATATTTATCTGTTCAGCTGTAAAAATTCAATAAAAGTTTCAGTATAGTTCAGTTTTAAAATGAGGCTTGCATAAATTTGAGCCTTTTAAAGGAGGCAGAAATGTTGGCACATTTTGGCCATTTCATGGAACAGAGATATGGGATGATTAAGACCTTCAAAATATTTCAATATAACTATTTCAAATGATAAGATGTAGGTTGAAAAGGTATTGATTCCTATCATGCGTTTCCATTAGCTAAAAATGATTGCATGAAAAGATGGTACGAAAGAAATAATAAATAAAATAACTGGCAAATATTTGGATATTGGTAAAGAATGAGTTGGAGCTATCCTTAGGGAAAAGGTGGTTGAAAATAGTGTTTCAGGCTATCGATTGCCTCAAATAATTTGGAAAGAATTTCAAAAGAATAATGCTTGAACTTATCAAAGATTCATGTAAGTTATTATTCGGTGATGAAACATAGAATTTTATGATTTAATTTGAATTGAATAACAGAAGCCCGTTACGTCAAAAAGTAATGTGAATATTGATGAAAACTAATTCGTCAATAAAATAATATTATGGTCACTTTGCTTTGCCTTTGGCTTGGGGTTGTTCCCACCACTGCCGCCTCAATCAATTATCTGCAACTCAGCGACATCACTCTACTATAACCATTTTCATTCTATTACTACTGTGAAAACTGCTAATGTGTTTCAGATCGAGGTCAACATGTATAAGCCAATGACATCTACCACTTCTTCGCCATCTCGAACCGCCATTGTGTTGCTATTTTTTGGGTCATTTTCGATTTTCACTAGTTGTTTTTACAAGTGAGAATGGATGATTCGCTTGAGCGCACCATCATGGCCCTAGTGCAAGCTTAGTCATTGATTATGTAGGATTCACTAGTTTCAATTATTTGAATAACCTTTCACCCATCAATCTAGTCAAGTCAGCACATGTTGTGCAAAATATCTCTAAGTTGAACTTCCCTCCTCCACCAACAGTGTTCACATTACCTCAAGTTTCATATTCAAAAGAATTAAGCTTCATGAAGAGGCCTTCCCAATGGGATGTAGATGATAAAGAGATCAAGATGCCACAAATGGAGAGTGAGAAAGTCCACAATTCAAACATCAACACGTCAAGTTCCAATACAGTAAATTCCCTTGATCATGCTGGAAAAGAGATAGCTTTTGATTCTTCTCCAAGAGAGAAAACCATCAGGGAGGATAATGGTGTTGGCACATTTTATGGTTGTAGTGCCTCCCAATATTTGTCAGATCTAGAAAACAAACAAAATAATGGAGACACCATGTCCAAAGAAATCTAAAACGTGCACATATTCACTTTGGTTGCTCCCTTGAAATTCTTGTTGGAACAGAAGGTAGAGGTAGGTTAAATTGTGAATTTGATAACTGGAAGAAAAACTACGGAAATTGATTCTCTTACAGAGACATCAACGAAGCCACTGGAGGATTCAACATCAACAAGATGCTAGGTTCCAGCATCCTGGCTTCCATATGCTAGGGCACTCTCAGAGATGGCACATGGTGACAGCAACTAAACACCACATGGCAACACTATCGGACGCAGCGGTAGGGCCTTCTTTTATGGTGGTAGTTGATATACGATTCTGGCTGAGATCGACACAGGGTGGAATAATTTAAAATTTTTTGCAGAAACCAGGCTATTTTAGGCCTAACACCTTCACATTCAAAGGTGTTCTTAATGGCACCAAGTAACCACCACCATATTTGAATTTCTTTTTCTAGTGAATGTCATTTTTCCAAGGAAGCCAGCAGCAAATTTTACGTGGATATAAAATGCATATGATTTAATTATACAACATCAGAAATTTGCAAGGATCTGCCTTATTGATTTTAAAGACCATACAGCCGCCTCCACCAACATCTACACTAAGGTGGATGCTGAATTACTTTCTTAGTACAGCCTGATCATGAGAATTACTAGGGCTTAATGACATTTAATAATTAAAATCCTAAATAAAAATAGAATGACAATTGTATGGATCTCTTGTAGTATGAAAATTTTGGATTTATTTTTTAAAAATTATTATATAGGTTGTTGTTGGTAAAAGAAATATTTGTAATATTTGTAAAGACACATGCCAATGTTAGCATGATTTTCTCCTATCTTCATGTATAAGTTATAACTTCCTAACTTGTTGGGCAAGTAATATCTCCTAACCTGTTGGGCAAGTTATAACTTCCTTACTTGGGAGAGAAGTTACCCAAGATATTTTGGGAATATCTAACTACCTAGAAGATACTATGAAAAGGTTTCAGGGGTTAGAAGAAAAAGAGGACACTTTTGGGTCACACTCTTGCAAAGGAAGAGCATTGGAAAAGAAGACATTATGAAAGATTGCTTGTAAGATGACTTGTTAAAGATAACATTTCAGCCTCTTTGTCATAGTCCTATGAGTTATGTTTATTTTTTATTTTGTTTAAATTGTTTAGCTAGTGGTTTAGATAGTATAATGCTTGGCAAGTAATTTTTGGATTTTTAGATTGCTCTTATTGTTCTTGTTGCATGATAGAAAATTTCTATTAAAATTTTGCCATAGAAGAGCTTGTGTTTGAAAGCCTTAAGAGCATTTTAGTAGTGAATTTTATTATTGTGCAATGTATAAGAACCACTACTGAGATTGTTGTAAGAGAGCCTCTGCATGTAGTCAAGTCGTTGAACGATTCAATAGTTAAGAGGGTTCAGAAAATCTTTGGTATTTTGATAGGACTAGAATAGCTTCTTTTATCTTTAAAGTGAATCTCCGTGGTATTTCAATCAAAAATTGTTAAGTCTTTTGAAGGTTCTGTTGAATGCAATTGTTGACATCCATTATCTAGCCAAAATAGAGTCTCATACATGATAGTTTACGCAGCAATTTTTTGCGTAGCATAGTAGGATTGTCTTGAAGGAATTACTTATTTGAGCCTTGGAAGTTTGAACAATTCATAGTTATTGAATTTGGGATAGCTTTATTGCGAAGTGTTTAGGGATTATAAGGACTACAGATTTGCAGAGTTATGCTCAAATATTTTGCAAAACTTTATTTTTCACAAGTAGGTATTATAAGGACCGCATAGACTAGGCAATTGAACAAAATAGGAACTCTCAACAACTCACAGTACTTTGCAAAGTTGGCTGAATCTCTTTAAGATAAGTCATTTATAGTTTTACACACAACCCAATCGTTTCGTTTTTTACAAAAGCACACCACAACAGCACACACACATACTCACATTAACTACTGAGTCTATTTGGAGGTATCTGGAACTTGGTGTTGCTAGAGACCAGCAAGCACCTAAATCTTGTTCGAGGACACTCGTTGATAGTCACGTCCCAAACGGTCGCCAACACCATGGCTTATATCCCTCACAAGAAGTCATGATTATTCACAAACGATTATGTCTTTTCATATGTCCATGAACTGTTACATCTCTATATTAACAACAATTCATATTTTCATATGTTATTAATGAGAAACTAATGATTATACACATTCTTTATGATTATATTCTAACAAAGGAAATAAAAATAAAATTTATTATTAATGTAAAAATAATATATCTAAGTCAAGCTTTGAGGGTTGCTTAGGGTTCTCTTCCTTTAATATCTATTCCTTATAGGTAATCTATCAATACCACTATGGTTAGTCTTATATCTAACCATAAGGAATGACTAATCTACTTCTTCTCTCACTTCACCCAATCCTATTACTTGCCTTTACCTACTTCGTAACTCCATGTTGATCTAACCTCTAATTACCAAGTTTAAATACCTCAAGTCAAATTCCCAAATGTCACCCCAAGAGACATGTCCATTATTTAACATACCCTTTCATTAAGGGTCTTATTAAAATAATTACATGACTTGTTACATATTGACACTCTCTTGATTATGGAATATCTTAATTTTGGAAATGGAGACATGATAAACTACCCCCATTAGCTTTTATTCTTCCCCAAACAAGTCCATGTTAATAGTCTTTCTCCATGCCCTAGTGCTCCCTCTAGTGGTCTAATATTTTTATTTCTTCCTTTGAAATGGGGTTAAATATTTTAAACTTTTCATAATTACTATATAAATAAAAATATATAAGTGAGAGAAATATTTAGGGAAAATAAATCTTATCATGCAACAACTTACATCAATGTCTAAGTACTAACAAAAGATGAATTAAAGGTCTACTAGCCACTAATCATAAGTCCTAACCAAGCCTATACTAAGGGCAACTATGTCTCTGGTTATTCACGTAAAGGTAGGGAATATCCTCATTTCCTACTTATATTCCTTGAAAATAAATTATTTATCTAATTTAAAAAATATTATTAAAATAAGAAAAGAAAAATTAAAAAAAATAAAAGCAAGGTTAATATGCCCTTATTTTCAATGGCAAGGCTTTATGCTTCTCAAATTTTTTCTTAAGAATTAAATCTTGCAATATGATAACTTGGAAGAGTTAGTATTATGCCTAATATAGGATCTTGATAAAGAAGAGTGTCAACCTATATTTAGTAATAATTAATAAATTATGATTCTTAATAAATGCTATCCATTAGCATCATGCATTTTTGAATTCAAGGTTTTGACTTATCTACTAAGGATTTGAAATAGACAAAGTATGCACTAGTAAATGGAATGGTTTCCTTGAAATCTTTTTCATTCTTTCTTCCCATAACTCAAAGTTGTGTTAATTAGAAAATCATTTCTTATCTTTATTAGAACCTTTGTATTAACTTGAATAGGGTTTAGTGTTTTGGTAATTTCTTTCATTAGATGGATTCCTAGTAAGCACATTATATGTTTACATCTTCATACTTAATCTTGGATTCTTTCTTCACTCTTTTCCTATCACAAATATTTTATACCTTATCAAGACAAGGTTATGATTGTCATGATGATTAATCTCTACTAGATGTATCTCAATGCTTGTTCAATTAGTATAAGTCCTTCATGCATTACCAACTTTCCAAGTGATTTACCTAGTGCTTTATTTCTTGGATCGATAGTGGTTTGAGTTCATTTCCTAGGCTCTTAGTGATCTTTATATCCTTCTTAAGATACTTAATCCAATAGTTTAACTAATGATAATTTATGCTTTATTAACCTTGGTCAATTCTATGGGTTATGGACCAATTGTCTAAAGATTTTGGTATGATGATTATGCCTAGTTATCAAATCCTATGCTCCATCTCATAAGGGAAATGTTAATTTTATGAAGTTACATGTCTATTAAGATTTTATTTAAATCATCACCTAATTATTAGATTTCCATATGATGAATCCAACTTGACCAATGGACTTGGAAGGCAAAAAAATATTAGAAATAACTATCTATTTATCTACAATAGACATTGGATACTCAAGTTATCAAATTTTGGTTTTTTTCATACTTAAAATAATAAAATATTTATTTGATTTCTAATCCAAAATTATTAATTAATTTTCTATACCCTGGATGCTAAAACTAACTATGCCATTATCTACAAAACATTGAAAAACATGGTAAATAGCTATTTATTTGCTACGACTAGACATCGTATCCTAACTTATCTCATTTTTCAAATTTTTCCAAAATGGAAAATTTAGTTACTTAACTTTATTATTTCTCTTTATTTTCATAAAAATGGTAAACCTAAGATTCAAATACAAGACCTTTCACCTACTAATGTAAACTATTAATATCCACTAGGAACATCATTTAGACAAACTTGCCTAATGTAATTATAGTCCAAGAAACTCTAATTTAAACTTTCTTCCTAATATCCTGCCTACCATAAAATCTTTCCCATTAATTGATGAAAATTTGTTGGATGTGTTGATTAGCCTAACTAGATGCATTTTGTTGCCCATCAACATGGCCATTTTATGACATTTGTTAGCACTCACAATGCTTAGTGACATTAGTGCAAGGCAAGTAATAACAGCAATGGTACATGTGGGTACATGAGTAACTGATGGCAAGGATGCAAAAATAACTATTTATGGCAAGGGTGATGCAATAGTAATGGTTGGTAAGCATAGAGTGCAAAGGATGATCCATTTGCATGAGGTTTAATGCACCTCAACGTAGCTATATCAAGGATTGTATGATCCTCCAATGCAGACCTATTTTTAGTTAAATTTTAAAATTTATACTTATATATATAATGCCCTATACATTTAACATACCAATTATCTAAATGGGTTTGATTCCTAACCCTAACATTTTAAAATTACATTAAACTTCTAAATTTGTAAATTTTTTAAATTTTAATATTATTAAGGCACATTTTTAAAGAAATTTTAAAGATCAATATCTCTCAAAATTTTTGTCAAATTGAGATGAAACTAATACTATTGGAATCATCTTGATGAGATCTAAACATTGGACATGGGTTCATAACTTGAAAAGTAAGTTAAAATTTTCATAATTTTGAGAGACTAAAGTGATATATTTTTTAAGAAAATAAGGGTATTTAATGTGACCTAAGGTAAAATTAAGACTCTAAAGTAACTTATTTGGGTTATAATATGATGATAGAGTTGGAGAATGAGATAAGGATTATCAAGATCAATTTTCTTAGCTCTAAGAAGAATGTTAGTAGGATAGAGGCCTCCTTATTATCAAGTAAGTTTCAATTTCCCTACCAAAACCTTGCTAAGAATCCTTACTACTTGAGTAGAGGCATTCCATGATTAGCTTAACTTCCTTATATTAATCAAAAAGACTTCATTCGTAATTATACCTAGATAAGGTTATAATATATTAGGTTTTGAGGTTTACATGTTTATGAAAAGCAAGACCCATACCAAGGCAATGTCCTAGGAAAATATAACTATAGGTTACTAGCCTTCTAGAAGAAATATAAGAATTACCTTGGACAATTAAGGGAAAAATCTTACATTACAATGAGATGGATTTGAGTTACTTGAATTAATGCTACCTTTTTCTTATAGGAGTATTCCTTGTTGATGTATAATCAAATCATTGAAAACTATGAAAGTTAATGAAAAAGCATCTTCTCCATTATCATGGTTCATCTTTGACATAGTACACATCTGATGATGTTTTATGATTCACCATGAATCATGGCTTATGGTTCATCATTGGACCATAGTCAACCATTGTTTTTTATTGACCCCAAGTGATTTTTTCCAATACCAATTATAACATCCCATCTTGTATTTCATGGAAAATGTCAAATATACATAGCGTTCAATATTATGCATAATGAATACATTAAGAAAAATATAAAAGTAAATAAAAAGTAACATTTTTAGTAAGGAAAATAATGTATTTGGGTTATGCTCTAAGGGTTATGGATGTTTCTTTAGTGAATCTCATTTTTTTAGTGGATATGATATTTCTCTAGCAAATCTATTTAGAATTACACTCAATTCCACCAAATCTAATATGTGATCCTTCAAGTAGATCTACTACTTCTTTGTCATTCTATGAGTTACCTAATTATTTATCTGAATATGTTACTTACAAAATTTCTAGAATGTATGTTTTCATGTAAATTCTAAGTTATTTATCTTTTTGCATAAGTTTTTTTAGTTATTTAAATTGTTTTGAAAAGATTGAGGATTGGATGTTGTCCATGCACATTGATGAATCATGGTTTGTTAGGTGTTGATATTAGACCCTTGATATCGAACCCTCGATATCAGGTACATGATATCGTGGCCTAGATAACAATATTGGATACATGATATCATGATTCTTGTGTGAGCCTATAAATACACATTTGGGCACACAGGAAAAGGGGAGTAAGTAGGTGTAAGTGTAGAGTCTTTTTGTTCATTTTTAGTTCATTTCAACTTTTTCCCTAGTGCATACCCAAAGTGTGATGATTGTAATTGTACCAAACCCTTATTCAAGTGTGATGTACTTGGACACGCACATGACTAGCAATAAAGATCAAGATTACTCCATCATTGCAACATTCACTTAGCTTTTATTTAATTTAATGGTTAATTACTTACCATTGTTTCTTTAGTTAATATTTACTTTATTGTCATTTACATTTCATGCTGTTAATGCAAAATGGGACAACTTAATCATGAGCATTTAAGTGTGACTACTTGGTATCTCAGTAGCGTATCTAGGAGTCCTTAAGTAACATGTGCTTGGTAATACTAGCAATATTACATGAGGTCCAAGATGTGTATAGATGATTAAGGATAGATGCTCATCACACTTAGGCTAGCTTAGATTTTCTTCTCGTATTTCTCATTAGCTTAATCAAAGTTATTCTTTATTGTCCTTAGGAGCAGCATAGTGATAGGAAACACATCATACACCTCACTCTAGACTAAACCATACACAACAAAGCCAATACTAGTCCAAGTGGGAAGATAGCGAACTATGATCAACGAGTAACTATCTAGATACCACAACTAGTCCATCTATGGAGTTTGACCAAATCACGCGTGAATGCTCGTATTCGTATGATTGAGTGTAGGGGTACCTTTCCACTCATCATTGGCATCGTTGCCAAGGATGATGCTAGTTATTTAGATTAGTTACATCATCCAAGATCATTGTAATGAAGCTTTGATGATATATCTCTTAGAAAAGAACTTAATTTCAATTAATTCACACATGATTTATAGCAATGTATCTCTCACAATACTATGATAACAAAACAACTAGTAAGGCAATTCATTGGAGAAGCAATGAATTATATGATGATGAAGATGAATTTTGGAGTACTCAATTTGATGTAGGGGTCTCCTATGTACATAAACAAAGAAAACATCATTCCAACTCACAAATTCATAACCTACCTAGTGACGATGAACCCTTACTAACCATTAAGAGCCTAATGCATATACAAGAGGCTATTCAAATATCCCGTAGGCATTGTAAGGAAAGTTGTCTACCCAGGCTTGATTTAAAAAACTTTTCCAAATTTTTAGGAGGCTATGATTTAGATCCGCAACATCATTTAAAAGCCTTCCATGATGCCTATATATGGAACAATATTGATAATGGGTGGCAAAAACTTAAGCTCTTTCCTACAACACTCGTTGGCCAAGCAAAGGTATGGTACAAGTCCTCAAGACCAAAATCAATTCGATGTTGGCTGACAATGGTAGAACTCTTCAATGAAAGATATCAAACCTATGCAAGAGTGTGAACCTTGAGGAAACAAATCCAAGAGTGGAAACAAGTGCAACATGAACCATTGTACATGGACTTAGAAAGATATTATGCATTATTAAACAATTTCCCATGCCATGGATTCTCCGAGGAAAGGTTAATGTACCACATCATAGATGGGCTCTGTAATAAAACAAAGAAGACCCCTATGGATGTATGCCCTAGGTCAACTATATGAGCTACAAACCCACCAATTCCAGGAGCTTATCGAGCGGGTAGTGAAAGAAGAAGGAGAAATGGCCAAATGGGAGAGTGTTAAGAGATTTCAACAAGACCAAAATCTTAAAATAGCAAAGGTCCATGATCATAAAGAGGAGAAATCAACTCACCTCAAGGAGGTGGAATCATCTTTGCCAACACTATAATCACTAGAAAATATTGAGGCAATGATCAATAAGATGACAGACTGGGTACATGAAAGATGTGGAGAATATGCCAACATTATTAGAGGTGGAACCATGATGAACCAAGAAGTAGAACAAAACACCGTTAGACAATCGAAAAGAAGGGTTGAAGAGGATAATCATATGTATCAATGTAACCTTTGCCTATATGATCACCCCAAAGGTTAATGCCTGATCTTATTACATTTACATGAGAATTGGGGAGGAATGTTACATCCAAAGTTCATAAAAAAATACCATATTCAACCACAGTGGCAAAAACCCTAGTCATGGTGGAGGCCACCATCAAACTGGTCACACCCTTCATACCATCTGAACCCAAGTGCTTATCAAGTTTAGCATCTTGTTTCCCCAACTAGGTCAACAACCTCCATCTCACCACATCATTATCATTCTCCTAAGTACTATCAGCCCATGTCCTCTCCAAAAAAATCACCCCCTCATGTGCCTTACACTTCTTTTCAAACTCAATATTCTCATCCTTCATCTCCTTCTACATCGCCACTAGTTGTGTTAGAAGGATTTTCAGCATAGCATTGACCCACAAACATTACTTATGCTGCTACTATCAACTACAATGAGAATCCTTCACAACCTCAAAGGCATCCCTTCTTTAGACATGACCATAGAAAGGGATAGCACAGTTCTAAGACCACTACATCCTCCAACTCATTACAAGTTCAACACTGTGGTGCATCTTTATCCTCGAAACCAACACCTCATGTTACCTTATCTGGGCCACCAATCAACACTCCAAAAACTATGTGGCCCAATGAATATAATAAGCATGTAGGAAGCCATATTGATCCTTGCATACCATCTTATGGTCACAGGTGCCATAGTGGGTTAGCTCCTTATCACATGACCACATCTTATAATCTGCCCCACTATGCATACTACAATTAAGTGTGTGAACCCTAATTTGGATATATTCCTACAACCGCCTCAAAAGACACCTGATGGTATGGATATGATCTATCCCCAACATTTCCAACATGCATGGATCCACATTTTCCATTTATTAATTCTATCCATGCTCAACTATTTAGTTATGGGGGATATCCTCCATTCTAACAAGCAGAATTAGTAAATATTTCTCCTTTTCTTTAATTTTACAATTTTCTATTTTCTAGTTTTTCATTTCTAATTTATTATTTTATCTTTTTATGGGTAATCTCACCTATGAATAAAACACTCATGTAACTAGTCAGTTGAGGTGTTGTTCTATGCTATCAAATCTCAAGTAAATAATTATTTGGATAGTGAGTTCTCCACATCCACCCACCCAGTCTATTAATAAGAGGTTCTACTTTGGGAATGATGATATTCTTAACATCATTAAACCTTAAAGTAATTTTGTGTTCGTTATGCCTAGAGCGAAGAATGATGGACTAAGAAGGAATGGCTAGGGTGTGACATCAAGGGGACTTGTGGATTCTCTTTGGTGACATGGCCAAGGTGTTACCTATATAAATGCACATATCCCTCACATTCATGGTACCTATCAATCATAGTCTAGCCAAATACTTTTATTTTTTTTCTATAGAAGTTAGAATATTTCCCTTCTCTAAGTGCTTGCAACATAGATTCAAGTTATTGTAGGATACTTTAATTAAGTGCATCTATACTTGGATACATTTTCATGAATGGAAATAAAATCAAGATTTCTTCTATCCATTAAAATACTTGGACTAGCATAACTTTACTTTCTAGCTATTTACTTTACATGAAATTTACTTTCCTATTATTAAGAAATTAATATTTTAGTTCATAAGCAACATGAGTACAACCACTTTGAGCATAATATATTAATGCTTGGCAATCCTAGCAATGGATACTTAATACACCCAGTAGTATATACTTAGTAACCTAATAGTGTTAATATACATTTAGGGTGTGTACAGAAAGTGGAAATGGATACTCTATGTTAAGCTAGTTAGTTAATGAAGTAGTTAATTAATTAGTTGATTTGAATAGTAAATGTTATTCACTTAATCATTTAGCAAGCAGGAGAAAATAACAAAAAGCATTAAAATAACCATACGCATAGATTAACATAAGTAGCAACTAGGAAGATAACAACTCATAACTATGTAATTCATCATTTAAGAATATTGGTCACTTAGGTAAATAAGTCTACAGAATTCAACCAGATCACGCATATGTACTAATGATTCATATGTGATGAATCATTAGTTGGCTGGGATATTTGACAAAAAGTCAATTTTTGGTCAACGAAGATATCTTAGCATCAATATCTTAGCTCTAATATCTTAGCTATGATATCTTGGTTCCGATATATTAGCTCTAATATCATATACATGATATCAAATATTCGATATAAAATCACATGCTACATTATTGGATATTTGATATTGCAGGATGTATGCCAGCTTATAAATATAGTGCTTGGGCACATAGTTTGGGCATAAATTAGTTAATAGAGTATTCAAACTCTTACTATTTAGAGAATAGTTAGTGAGTGTTCATAGTGTGGATCTAAGTTAATTGTACAACATCTTATTTAAGCGGTAGTGTACTTGGACACATTCCATGAATGGAAATAAGCGTCGAGATTAATTCTTATTCATTGCAACACTTTGACTTTGATTAAATTTACTTTTAATGCAATTTACTTTTCATGTACTTAGTTAATATTTACATTTCCATGCATATCAATGAATTGGCTAAATAAGCGTGACCAATTTCAAGTGTAAACACATATTCGCTTGGTAATCCTAATAGTGTTATTGCCTAGTTGGCCTAGTAGCATAGTGCTTGATAATCCCAGTAATGGATACATGGGTTTAAGCCATGTATGGTAAGCTAGGAATGGACACTCATCACCTGTAGGCTAGTCTAGACTTTACTTTCCATTGTTAATTAGCTTAATTAATTAATTTCTTCGTTATCATTAATAGTAGCATAAGGTCGAACAACATCAATTATCATATGCCTCACTTTGTACTAAACCATACATGACGAAGCTACCAATAGACCAAGTGGGAAGATAAAAAAATGCAATCAAGACATAATGATCTAGATGCATAACTAGTCCCATACATAGACTTCAACTGGATCATGCGTGAATGCTTGTGATTCATATAGTTAGGTATAGGAGGTACCTTGCTATTTATCATTGTTGTTGTTGTTGGTGATGGTACTAGTTATCTAGATTAGTTATATTATACACAATTGCTATAAACACATTAATGATATATCTTTCAAAAAATATTAATCACACACATGATTAACTAAAAACAATGTCTCTTTCACAATGAAACAATAATGCATTGTATGGTGATAACATTCATTGGAGAACTAATGAGATATATGTTGAGGAAAATTGGAGTGACCAACCTCATGCAAGGGTCTCATATGTTCATGACCACCCTATCTACACTCAAAAACTACATTCAAATAAGGTAGATAGGCCTCAAGGCCTAGGACCTCCTCAAAACCAAGAAAAGATAATCAAGGAACCATGGAAAACACCATAGAAGCCATGGTAGTTCTCCTAGTTCCTCATCTTCATCTTCATTTTCAACGTCCAGTTTTGATGAAGATAAACATAGGTATAGAGACAAAGCTTCACTATGGGGTTGAAATAAAAATATAAATCAAATCCACAAGAAAACTCAAATACATCAAAATGAACATTGATAAAATTTTCACAATCAAACAAATAAAAATAGAAATTTTCATCACAACATGTCCAATGATGATGAACCCTTGTTGGCCACTAAGAGCTTGATGTAGATAATAGAGACAGTTAAGATACCTCATAGGCATTACAAGGAAGGTCGCATAAAAAGGCTCAATATGAATAATATCTCTAAATTTGTGGGAGACTATGATTCTAATCCAAAAAAACCATTTACAAGCCTTCCATGATGTCTATGTCTTACACAAAATTGAGAGTGGATGGCAAAAGCTTAAGCTCTTTCCTAGGATAATAATAGAGAAAGCTAAAGTGTGGTATAGATCATTGAAACCAAATTCAATTTAGTAGTGATCCACAATGCTAGAACTCTTCAATGAGAAATATCAAACCTATGTGAGGGTGTCCAACCTAAGGAAATAGATCCAAGAATGGAGATAAGAACAACATGAGCTCTTGGACATGGCCCTAAATAGATATTATTCTCTACTAAATAGATGCCTAGGCCATAGTTTCTCTAAGAAAGAATAACTTTTCCACATCATAGATGGGCTTTGTAATGAAATGAGGGAGACTCTTGGGATGTATGCTCAAGGTCAATTATATGGGCTACGAACCCATCAGATTCAATAGCTAATCAAGCACGTGACAAAAGAAGAAGGAAACTTATGTAAATGGGAGGATGTTGATAAATATCAATGGGATCCAACTCTTCAATAGAAGAAGGTCCACATCTATGGTAAAAAGAAAGAGGAAACTCTTGATGAGATGATTCTGGAACAAACCTTGTCAATATAAAAGTCTATCGATGAACTAGAAGCAAGGTTTGATAGGATGTTGGAGTGGATAAATGAGAAATTTACAACTTTCATAGACACCATAGAGGATAAGGTAATGTAAAAAAAATTAGGTGATCACAATAAATGGAGGAAGAAGAGCCAAGAAATAGCTAGGAACACTTATTAACAAACAGGAAAAATGGCTAAAGAAAAAAGAGCCTATAGACTTAACCACCAAAGAAGATGATGAATGTGACATCTACCTATATGAACATCCAAAGGACTATTGCCCAGTCATGTTACATCTACATGAGTATTGGGATTTTGCATTGAATCCCAAGTTCATACAAAAGCAAATGCCTAGGAACTTACCTTTCTCACAAGGTAATTATAGATAGTCCTATAACCAACTGTACTGTCCTAGAGGGACTTCTTACCAACCTCAACACTATCATCCAATGAAGTGGCAAAATCCATAGTTGTGGAGAAGGCCATAATCAAACCAGTGCTACCCTTATTGTCATTCAAACTCATATGGATATTAGGTTCAATAACCTATTTCACCAACTAGTTCTACTTCCTCTACCTCAAATCACTACTACTACTCTCCCACAACATCTTCTATGAGATCTCCACCTCACACCTCTCATCCTTTGTCATATCCTCAATATTCTCATAATTCCCTCCACCATAGGTTACCACCAACAACATAGGAAAGTAGAGCACCATGACATCAACAAGATAATGCCACTTGTGCTACAGACATACGTGGAAATGATAATGCTAGTAGATCTCCACCATAATCTTGAAAACATCCTTTCTTTAGGATGGTTCCCATGCATAAGCACAACAATCGTGGACCTACTAACTTGTCAAAACTAGCACAATGCTAATCAAATGCAACATCCTTCCTTTCACAACCAATGTCCTCTAATCATATGCAAAGGCCAACATCCATCATTGCTCAAACACCTAACAGAAATGATTAACCTACCACTCTAGAGAGATAGAAGAATCCATGCATCATGACTAATAGTAAATGGTGTATTTGTGAGCCAAAAATTGAAAATATTAACATAGCCCACAAGAACGTTTAGGAGCAAGTGTGTGAGCAAAAACCAATCTATGTAGTAACCACTAAACTAGAAGATACCGGTGGCTTGAAAATGAGAATATAAATCTATTTCAAAGATGCATGGAAGCAACTAATCAGCTTATTAGTTCTAGACATAATAAAATGAACCAAACAAAGGACTTAGACACAAATATCTTACACTCTAATTATACACCAGGAAAGGATATTAAACATGGAGACTTGAAAATTAAAATATAAAATCAAGAAGCAGAAGCAAACACATATGGACCCTCCAAAATGGAAATACCTTCAAGTCCAGATGAAGATACATCTCCAAATGATCCAAATGAGAGTATCAACAATGTTAGATGTGTTACCACATGATTAATTAAATTAATAATAGTGATAGATGGAAAATTGGTGGTGTATAACTAGGGGATTGTGCAATCCATCTCCCAAATGTATGGCCATAAAATTATTCATGAGGGAGATGCTCTATCCTGGTTCAAGAAATAATAAGTATTTTTTACCTTTTTTTTTTACAATTTTTTATCATTTTCCTATTTCTTCTAATTTTTTTTGATTTTTCATATGTTTTCCATTTCTTAATATTTTTCTTTTCTTTATATTTATCTTTTCTTGAGTCATTTTGTTTATGTTGTATGAATGTATTTTATTTTTTTGTTAATAATATTTCTAGGTCATGATGTAGAAGTCAATGCTATGTGTTGAGTTTTTTATTCTATGTTATCAAGATGATTGGGTATGTAATTATGTAAAACAATGAGACCACCTCATCCATCCCTCTAGTTCTCTAAATAAAAGGTCTTTTTCATGGAAACAATTTGATCCTTCTTTTATGAAACTAAAATTCATTAATGATCATTGTACCTTAAAGAAAGATGGAATGACCAAGTGGAAATGGTAAAGGGTGTGACCTCAAGGGACTTATTGGATTCCCTTCTTGACTTCTTCATGTGGTTTATGACTCCACTTGAAATGTATCATCACTCCTCCATTGACCAATAATAGGAAGCTAAAAGTCTTTTCATGGTATTTTTCCCATAAAAAAAATAAAAAATAAAAAAAGAGATAAACAAAAAATACAAACAAAAAAAAGAGAGAGAAAGAGAGAGAAAGAATAATGGAAATTTAAAGTACAGCCCTTACATACAATAATGAGCTACAAGCACTAGTTATGGGGCTAGAAAGACATGTTACCCATGCTTGAAGGTGTCCCTCTAACTAAGGTCCTTCCTTATTTCTTCTCTTTTCTTCTCTTTTTGAAGTGATGATTATTCTTTGAGGTGGTTGTGAAACCATGGTGGTCGATAGAAAGGAACACATCAATGTGAGGTCACTATTCATAGTATGGACTTGTTCTAAACTTGAAAAAATAGGTATGCTAATCATTTAATCACATTTTTCACAAGAACCTATTGTGGACATGGTTAAGTATCTTACATCCTGATCTCTGAAATCCCTTCCCATCCCATTATTCACCTCACTACTGCATGCAATTATAAGCCTTTTGATTTTGTATAGTATAGTGTCACATTCTAACCATGGCAGTTGTGTGTTTTTTGGAACATAGGCATGGTCTACATTTAACTTCTTATGTGCCCATGAACATCTATAGAAGTGGTTATGCAAGGGCATTATGGAAAGAAACTAATTTGGGGAGGACCCACTTTCATAAATGTTTTTGATCATAGCTTTGAACTAACCTTCACATCTTCAATAACATTAGTGATAGTTTCTCTGAATTTATGCATGATTTTGGGACTACTTCTTATCCATTTCATTAATTTTTCCTACTTTTCTATTTCCATATCCATTAATATTTGTTGGCCATCTTCTAAATCAAACATTTGGTTTCAATTATTCAAAAACTTGTGTGCTTTCAGAGCTATACTTATTAGTCATGGGGGATAGGGATGTCTGCTTTGAAATTTTTCTAACATCCTATTTTTGAACATCATGGTAACTAATAGTAATTGATCAAAATAATGTAAATAGCTTGATGATTTTAATTACCTCATAGCCTTGGGCATAGTATGTTGTAATCATCTTATGCTTAAACGTAAACTAAGGGATTCGGAAAGGGTTAATTATTAAGGAAAATTTACCAAAACTAATGTTGATCCTTTGGTGACTACAGGTGATGCTAAAAGAAATGCCTAAGGAAGAAGGTCTTTGGCCAAGGCACGAAAACGAACCAAGAGGGGGACAACGTAGGATATGCCCATGGACAAATCATAGCACATTTAAGATAGCAGCTCCAGCATCGCATGTTTGCTAGATTCATGGGACAATAAGAAGAAATTTTAGTCCATCCTTCAAGAATGTTCTACATAACTAAAGAAGCATCAACATAACAATCAAGGTTAGAAGTTTGCCATTGCTAGTAGTGATAAGAAGAATCATCTTTAGTGGATTCTTGAAGACCTCTACAAATTTTGTAATCATCAATGTCTATCTAGTCTTATTATCACTCTATCATTTTGTATGCATCCACTCAAATAAAACTTTGTAATGCATCACTTAGAGTCAGTCAGTAGCTAGCATCAGTTAATAATCCCATCATTCCTAATTTTTTATAAAGAAAGCTTGGTCCTATCTTATTAACTTGAGGATGAGTTTTTACTTAGTTGTGGGGGTATGATGAATCATCAGTTGGCTAGTATATCTAACAAAAATTTAATTTTTGATTAGCTAAGATATCTTAGTACCAATATCTTAGCCCTAATATCTTGGCTCTAATATCTGATACACAATATCTCATATCTAATATCGGATCACATGCTACGTTATCGGATATCCGATATTAAGGGATTTGTGTGAGCCTATAAATATAGTGCTTAGGCACACAATTTGGGCATAAATTAGTCAATAGAGTAGCCGAACTCTTGAAGTTTTATTTTGTACTCTTAAAGAATAGTCAATGAGTGCTCACAATGTGGATTTGAGTCAATTGTATAGCATCTTATTTGAGTGGTAATGTACCTGGACACATTCCATGAGCGACAATAAGATCGAGATTGATTCTTATTCATTGCAACACTTTAACTTAGATTAAATTTACTTTTCATGTACTTAGTTAATATTTATGATTTCATGCATATTAATGAATTAGTGGAATGAGCACGACCAGGTTTGAGCATAAACATGTCTTTTCTTGGTAATCCCAACAACGTTATTACTTGGTTCACCCATTAACATAGCACTTGCTAATCCCAGTGTTGGATACGTGGGTTTAGGACATGTATGGTAAGCTAGGAATGGACACTCATCGTCCATAGGCTAGTCTAGACTTTACTTTTTATTGTTAATTAGCTTAATTAATTGATTTCTTCATTATCATTAGGAGTAGAATAAGTTTAAAAAACATCAAATATCATATGCCTCACTTTGGACTAAACCATACATGATGAAGCTACCACTAGTCCAAGTGGGAAGATAGCAAACTACGATAAAGATATAATGATCTTAATGCACAACTAGTCCCATCCATGGAGTTCATCCTAATCATCTATGAATGCTTGTGATTTGTATGGTTGGACATAGGGGGTACCTCATCACTCATTAATATGATTGGATGTAGGAAACATTTTATGCTCATTATTGGCACCATTGCTAAGAACTTAGTTTAACTAAATGTTATAAGTATTAGTAGATAGTGAAATCATATAAATTTTTTGTAAGATAAACATAATGAATTATCTTTCATACAAAATAATAATAATCATATAGCAAGGCACACTTTATCAAAATCACTAAAATGGCTTCTTCCCATAGGAATGATTCACCCCCACATGTCAATGATTCTAATCAACAACATAATAGAACCAAAAGAACTACAAGTGAAAGACCTCAATAGTTAAAATAGTCTATGCATATCTAGATCCCTACTATCTAGAATTCACTTTCATTCTCCATTAGGATAAATAGGTACTTTGGAGGAATATGAAGGGTAACATTTTGTTACCTTCAAATTGATCTATTCCTATAATGATTATGGCTAATCTCTTGAAACTAGAAATCAAATCATTTGGCCAAGATTATGAGGTAGCAAACCATACCTCTAGAGACTATTAGCCAACATATGCTTAGCTTAGAAAAGATCAACGCATGGAGGCATGCTATGAAGCCTCCAAGGGCAAGAGGGTCCCAACACCATTGTTTTTGTAGTTATAAAGGAGGGCCCTAAATATTTCTCAAGGTAATCTCAACATAAAGATTTTTCTCCTTTCAATGAGGAAGATACACTTCAACAACAATTGTAATCAATCTTTGAGAATAACAAGGATGAGGGAAGGACAAAGTCCAAAACTGCAAGAACTTTAAGGTAAAGATCTTATAGCCATTCATCAAATGAAAAAGAAGAGAAACAAAAGGAGAAAGAATGATCAAAGAACTATAGGAGAAGGACCAGTAGGTACAACTCTCCTAGCCCTCCACCTTCACCATCCTACTCATTGTCAAACTTTGGCAAAAAGTACCATGGTTAAGATTGAAGGACAAAATATCAAGATCAAGATGAAGATGATTAGAAATCCTATTGTAGTGATAGGAAAATAGAGCATAGTTAACTATAGGAAGAAGATAAGCATCATTGAGAATGAAGGCACAATAGGTCACATCATAGGAGACATGGCCATGATAGGGGCCATCATGAATACAATGATTATGATGAACTATTTCTTCCTACAAGTAACATGCTCAATATTTTAGAAGAAGTTCAAATTCCTACCAACCATCAAAGAGACAGTAGAATTAAATTGCTTTACATGAACAATATTCCTAAATTTGAAGGAAGGTATAATGCTAATCCAAAACATGACTTACAAGCTTTCCATGATGTCTATGCCTTGTAAAAAATTAAGAACATATGGCAAAATCTCAAACTATTCCTAAGGATACTCATCAAAGAAGCTAAATGTTGGTATTGATCCTTAGAGTTATAATCCATTTGCAGATAGAGTACAATGTTGGAGCTATTGAATGATAAATTCTAGATCTACTCTAGGATGTCCAACATGAGAGAATAAACCTTGGATTATAACAAGACAATCATGAATCCTTAGATGTAGCCTTAGACAGGTATTACTCTTTTTTACACTAATGCCTAGGCCATAGGTTTTTTCAAAGGGAGTAGCTTTTCCACAATGTAGATGAACTCCAAAACAAAACTAGAAAAGCTCTTCGATTCGATGCCCAAGGGATACTTTCAAAAATGAAAGTCCATCAAATTCAAAGGCTAATTAATTAGGTGAAAAATAAAGAAGAAGAGCTAAACAAGTAATAAAGTGTAGAGAAATACAATAGGGACCCTTCCATCTACAAAAGAAAGGTATGTTTCTATAATTTAGAGGAGGAGGCATTACTAGATGAAGTGGTGCAAAGGAAAATCTTACTAATTCATCAATCTATTATAGAAATATTGATTAAGGTGGAAAAAATATGGAACTTTTTAAATAAGAAGTTCTAAACTACCCTCAAGATTGTGGAAGAGAAAAGACACCAAGGGAGTAGAGATAGACACAAAAGAAGAAAGAAAGATACAAACAAGGATTAGTATTAATAAAAAGGTAAGGTTGTAGTGAATGATGAGGTTGCATATTCAGAAATAGATGATGATGGATATAACATTTGTCAATATGAACATCTCAAGGGATATTTTCCTTTAGTTTCACATCTACAATAACTTGGGATATACATGTTAAATCCAAAATTGGCAAAAAGACAACCACCAAAGAGATTTCCTTATCTACAAGGTAATTATTGATAGTAGTTCCAGTCACCATAGTATTATGTAAGTTGAACCTCAACCTTAGAAGCAATATCAATAATGAAAAACCCCACAATCATGGAAGATGCCACCATCATAGCAGTAATATCCTTACAACAACTAGACTCATGTTGATATTATGTCTAGCAATCTATATCTCCTCATGGCTTTGAAATCCATACTCTTTTCTCTCATCACTACTATTCCTCAGAATATCAAACAACATCTACTCCATGAACCAAGTCTTCTTCCACTTATCCTCCTTCATATCCACCAACTTCCTCTACATCCTATTACACTACTTCCTTACCACCTACACCACCTATGAAAGGGAAAATTCCACCATAGCCTCAATAAAAAAAATGCAACGAGGGCCATGAACTTAAAGTCAAATGACCATCTGAGTGATTTTGAGTATAAGCCTCGAAAGAGGCCTTTCTTTATATCCAAAAATCCACCTAAATCCTCATAGATATCTATGGCTAATAATCCTACATCCATTACTTCTAAAGTTATAATTGAGTAGCTTTCAAACCAAAAGTTCCTAAATGTTTATGTTGTCATTTTGATTCATGTAGTAACAAATTGAATCAAGGTAGGATACCTTCCTAAGAAATTATCTAATCTTTGGTGTCAATTAATTTATTTATAGATTACAGGAAATGATCCATGTGAGACTCTCCTATACTCAAGTTTTGCGATAAACTTAATTTCTCAAAAGATGTATAAGACTTAGAACTTGCCTCCACTCAAGAAATGCAATATAAAATTGAAGTTTACAAATCAATCCCTCACTATTTCTTTGGGATTGGTGAAGGATATTATAACCACCATTTGTGATTATTCCTATCCAACATATTTTTTAGTAATCCAGATGGAGAACTATAAGGGGGACTTCCCTATTATTGTGAGAAGGGATTGACTTAGAAAATTGATTCCAAGATGGGGATCAAAAATATTTTTTTGGAAATCTCCAAAGAAAATAACTTCAAAAAGGTAGAGAAAAAGTGAGTTCCATGCATTACACATAGTAATATAAGGTACCATTACATGTAGAAAATGGGCTATGAAAAGTACATTCATCACAGCATGCAATAAGTATGCTAAGACATTGAATATTCAAAGGTACCTATATGTAGCAACCACAAAATAAGAAGATACCTAGTGGCCGACAATAGATGATAACTCTAACTCGACAATATGCATAGAATCATTAGAGCTTCTTATAAGTGCTTATATTGATAATATGAATGAAATGGAGCAAATTCGTAATCAACTCTTCCACAAAGAAATAAAAATGGATTAGGGAGAGTTGGAAATTCCTTATTAATTTAAACATGAGCTCCTTGAACTCAAGACTTTACTAGCAACATTGAAATATGTTTTTCATGATAATGGTAATTATTAATGTCAATATCACCAAAGAATAAAAAAGGAAACTACTACAAGTTGTAAACAAATGATCAACAAATTTTGCCTAGTCCTATCATGAGTTAACCAGAATATATCTATGCATATGCTAGCATCGTATCCATACAAACTTCTCTATTAAGCTAAGGAGATTGGCACATAGGATATTGAATCTAAAGTATAAGTTGTTAAAGATGAAGAAGAAAAACTTCTTAAGTTAGGATTCATCTATCCTATAACAAAAAGTGAGTGGGTGAGCCCATTCATTATTATGTCAAAGAAAAGGAAAAAATGAAGAATATGTATAGACTTTAGGCTATTGAATATGGCTATATTTGAAGATCATTTTCCATTGCCATTTGTGGACTAGGTACTTAATACAATTGTGGGACACAATTAATATATTTTTTTGAATAGTTATAATGGCTATAACCAAATTCAAATCACATTAGAAAACTAGGATAGGAAAACTATCACAAGTCCATGGGAGACTTTCGCATATAAAAAGATGCTCTTTAGCCTTTATAACACTCATGTAATCTTTTAACACTTCATATTAAGCATCTTTCATTAGTACATTGGTAGTGGTGTTGAAGTCTTTATGGATGACTTCTTCACCTATGATACTGACTTTGAACAAGCATTGGACCATCTAAAGTAAGTGTTGAAATGATGTGTGGAGACGAACGTGCAACTCAACTAGCAAAATAGCCATTTCATGATCGAAGATGACATTGTCTTGGGGCATCATATTTTAGGAAAAGGGATTAAGGTGGACCCAGAAAAAAAGTAAGGATCATCCAAGGAATAACTAGGCAACCTCAAATGGTAAAAGATGTGAAGTCATTCCTTGATCATATTGGTTACTACAAGTACTTCATACATAATTTCTCTAAAGTTGTCAAATGATTGGTGGAGCGCACAAAGAAATACATAGCTTTGGAACGGAATAAGAAATATGAACAATTATTTCAAAAATTAAAGCAAAAGCTCATAGAAACTCCAATTCTATGCATCCGAGATTGGGCCAAGCCATTTCATATAATGAAAGCTACATATAACTACACATTGGAAGTAGTGCTTACATAAATGAACAATCACAAACATTCATACTACATCCATTGTGTAAAAAAAGCATTTTGGATGCATAACTTAACTACATCACCCTAAGAAATAACCTATGGTAGTAGTGTATGCCTTAGAAAAATTCAAGCACTACATGTTTTAATACCCAAATTTTGTGCACACTGATAATAGTGCAATTTGTTTTCTAATGAACAAGCCAATAATTAGCCTTAGTGTTATACAATGACTAGTGATTTTATATGAATTTGACCTTACCATGATGGAAAAGAATAGAATTCAGAATATAGTGGATAATCATTTATCACAATTAAGATGGTATAGCAAAGAGGATGAAGAATCCTTATCTAATTAATTTCCATATGAACACCTCTTTGATAAGTTCATTGAAGTTCAAGGACCAAAGTTTATCAATTGATATGATGAATCCCTCTCCTATCTTCTCACATAGGAGACTCTCATAAAATGGCATCATAAGAAGAAACAATAGTTTTTTTATGAGGTCAAAAATTACATGGAGATCCAAGGAAACCTTTACAAGATTTGTGTCAATGGCCTTGTTCAATAGTGCATGCTTGATGTAGATAAACTATGGATTCTCCAAGATGCTCATGAAGTTCTTATGAGGGCCACTATGCAGGAAGAAGGATGGCTATGAAGAACCTCATAACAAGATACTTTTGGCCAATGATCTTCAAAGATGCTGATCATTTCTCTCTTTCATGAAAATGATGTTAATGAGATGAAGGAATGGCTATATGAATGGAAGAGCCCCAATGGTGGATCCAACCACTAGAGCCTTTCAACCTTTGGAGAATTGGCTTCATGGGACACATCACTTCCATGTCAAATGGGAAGGCCTACATCATATCTAAGGTTAACTACTATACCACCTTTGTTGAAGATGTAGCCATATCTAACTATACATCTATCATTGCAACTCAGTTTATACAAAAATAGGTGCTAAAAAGGTTTGGTGTTCCTATTGCACTAATTTTAGATAAGGGAACATGTTGTACAAGTTCTATTTTTTGGAAGTTGGTGTAATGCTTGGGATGCAATATAAACTTACAACCTTCTATTACTCCCAATCTAATGATCAAGTTGAGATCATCAATAGAAAGATCACTAGAATTCTAATATGAACTACCAATAAATATAGGAAGGACTAGAGTAGTAAATTGAATGATGCTCTTTGGGCATATCCTTCAATTTGGAAGTTTCCTATAGGCTACTCTCCTTATGAGTTAGTGTACAAAAACTTACCAAAACTTCTAATTCAAGTTGAACTTTGTATACTCACAATTGCTTATGAGCTTGACCTCGATATTAATCTTGCCCAAAAAGAACATCTTATGTTACTTAATGTACTAGATGAAAACTAATGAATAGTCTTGATGATGAATGAAGTGAACATGGCACATAACAAATAACATCATGATATATGGATAAAAAATGTTACATTTGAACCTAGTGATAAGGTTCTTTATTGGAATTCCATGAATGTGCCACAAGTTCCAAATTTTATGGGAAAAATCTTACATCATCCATTCAACTTTTTCTTCTTGGGTCATTATTGGTGCTGGAAATTTCAGTTTCTAGAACAAAAATCAAAAAATCCAAGTGCCAGAATAGTTTTAATCTTGAATCCCAAGGGCCTCCAGAAATGTGATTCAAGGTTCCCTAGATGGTCTTGTTGATCACCTAGGAACTTAGGGAGATGTAAATGGAAATGCAAACAAAAACATAAATGGCTTTGAAAATGGAAACAAAAATGAAGTGAACATTTCATATCCAAAATAAAAAAAAGTGCAAACTAAAACTTGCACAATTTGAACAATAAATTTATTTAAATAAAAATAAAGAATAAGGTTCATGAACTATAGATTTTATGCTAAGAGCACTAGAATTTGCTTGTAGGAGCTTGAAGTTTGTTGGAGAAGGTAGGCTGTGTTCTATGGCAACTCCACGATCCAATTTTTTATAAGCTTTAATTTCCAACAACTTTTTATTAGTTTCCACTAGGGTCTACAACATGGTTACGAAGATGGATTTTCACTTGTTGGTGCAATGGCCACTACGTGGGAGTCTCTATGCCAAGCATAGTACTAGTTACTACTACCAAAAGGTGCTACAAAGTTGCAATGGGCTTTTATCATTGTGAAATTTTAGAACTACTACTAAGGGTTGCAAAAATGCCAATGTGTTGAGAATGCAAAAAATTATTATATGGTGTGGACATTGGGTATTTATAGGGTTGGTATGGCTACTTTTGGACATGTACATCTTTGTCATGATTGCTGACAAATTAGTGTCAATTTGTAGGTGCAACAACTATAATATCTCAGCATAGGTACCATTTATGGGAAGCTCAATATGAACTACAGTCACAAAATCCATTTGTTTACTATAAATAGTAAATGGACTTTTATGACTACACTAGCATTGGTTAACGGTCATCTACTTTCAATGTAGTTACCATTTATAGTAAGTATGGTATGAACTACAACCACAAAACCCATCTATTTACTATAAATTGTAAACAGAATTTTTTCACTATGTTGGCTTTGGTGCACTACGGTGGAGTTACAACTATGCTGGAATTGCAACTACGTTGAAGCTACAACTACATTGGAGCTAAAACTACATTGGAGCTATAACTATGTTGGAAACTTACTGAAACTTGGAATGACTATGTTGGCTATTGTTGGAAAAATGGAAATTCCAACAATTCCAATGTTGCACTTCTATTTGGTCTGGGTGGTGACTACGCTGGCTATTTCCCATGTACTATAACACCAATTGGAGTTAATGGCTATAACTTAGTCAAGGGTATACCCCTACAAAAAACCATGGAAATGCTAGTTTTAGCCATTCCAAAGGCATTTTTGGCCTTCTCAAGCCCAAATATGATCATGGGATACCTCTTTCTACTTGGGAAGCAAGGAAATAACAACTTTTAACACATTTTTTGGCTTCAAAAAGCTAAAGTATGCAAGATTGTAGCTCATGGATTGCATATTTCATATTTACACTTGAAACACCGTGAAAATTACGGGTCGGCCTCAGGCGAAGATTCGTAATTTGAGCAGGAGCGCGCTTCAAATTTGTCTAAGGACAAGATTACGCTCCATCACACACGGCAGCGTGATGAGCGTAATAAGCTCCGAAGACAGTTAAATTTGTCTAAGGACAAGTTCACGCTCCATCACGCACGGCAGTGTGATGAGCGTGATAAGCTCCACGACAATGAAGGTGCCTCAAATTTGTCTAAGGACAAGTTTACGCTTCATCACGCACGGCAGCGTGATGAGCGTAATAAGCTCCGAAGACAGTTAAATTTGTCTAAGGACAAGTTCACGCTCCATCACGCACGGCAGCGTGATGAGCGTGATAAGCTCCAGGACAATTAAGGGAAAATCCAGAGGAACACGACGGGTTAACACTTGTTCTCGCAGCGCTCAAGCAAACTGATCTTTACGCGCGTTACGCGGCGACACGTACTCGTGCGTAGGGCAGAATGCAACAGTGTGTTCATTTACGCTACGTCACGCACAGTTACGTGATGAGCGTAAAACAAGCTTGAACGCGTTGTTGTTACACCTTGCGCTCATACACGCAACACAACGCGAATGAGCGCAAACGCAGCTGAGACACGCCTATCATGGGCCTGCTTTTCACACGCACAGCACGCAAATGAGCGTGTTGTGCGTAGTCGCAGTCCGACTTTAAAGAATCACGTCAACAGGATCCGCGACGTTCGGGCCCACATCAGCAGGGTTGCGCGTGTCGCAGCCTATAAATACCCTGGTTGACACATATCCAAAAAAAGGGGGGGATTGAGCAGTTGACAAAGACACAAGTTAACAGAGCACCAGAGCACTCATCACTTTCACAGCAGACCAAGAGGACAAGAGCATTTTCTGAGCAAGGGAACACTTATCGCCCTGAAACAGAGAAACAAGAGCAACCTCTTGGCAGCAGACACCATCCTTTGGCAAGAACAGAACACAGCACGCCCGAGCCCCAACAGCAGATCTATCTGAAGCCGAGAAGCAAAACGGAAACTGCAGAATTGTCTTGCCCGGTTAGCAGGTCTTATCGGTTCGAAGATCGTTAGACTTCAGAGCTTGACCATTCCTGCACCTAAGCTTTGGTCCAAAAGGTAGATCAGACTTCTGTCTAGGCAGTTTTCTTGTTGTTTTGTGCTCATCTTTGTATTCAATTTGTTGGGATTTTTCTCCCACTGTAACATTGTATACACCCAATCGCGCATTCTATTTGGCATTGAAACATAGATCTTTGATCTTTGCAAATTGCACGATTTTTGCTCCCGATTCGCATCTTTTCGGCGTTTTGGCGTTATCCTCGCAGTGGTCCATTTACATCGTTCTCCTACCATTTTACGATCGATCTACAATCAGCATCATTTTTTTTTACTGACCTGTAAGTCCCTGTCTGATCGACAAGACCGTTCAGGGCACCACGGATTCGTTTTTCCAGCTTAGCCCTCGCGCGGATCCGTGGAAAAAACTGTGTACACGGAATCTCAGTCGGTATTTCCAGCTGCCAACGTTTTCCATCGTTACAGTTTTTTGGCGCTAGAAGGAGGGCCTTCAGGCTCCGATCCGAATATTTCGGGTAACCCTGTTAGCGATCTATACCCTAGGCCATAGGCATAATACCTCTAGGGAAGTCTAAGGTCAATCGTGTGGTATTAGATCGGTCACAAAGACGATTTCTTTGAAATCCGGCAGGGTAGAAAGCCTTTTGTGCTGTTTGCCAACTTTTCTTTTTGTCAAATCTGATTGCCAGTAATTTTTTTTTCATCCTTGATCCATGGACTCTTACTACGTCAACACAACAACCATAGCCACCATGGTCACTGTCGACCCGGGCGTCACGCCTGTGAACCCGACGGTGGCCACGGGGCCAGCCCCCGGTGCAACCGGTCCTCAGGGACCCCTGCGCCGCTCATTAAGGCTTCATGGGAAAGATCCGATATTTATGGTCATAACCCCTGAAGACTACAACTTTATTTGCGTCAAGATCCAGGCGAGGTTGGCTCTCAGCCGAGCCGAGCTTGAGGCAAAACGCAACTTTGAGGTGCTCCACCGAGGAGGTTACGATTTCAGGCCAACGGCTTACGATATAATCCCCTTGACCGAGCACCAAAACGAGCTGATTTCCCAGCTGATCATGGCTAGGGACCAGGCCTCACAGCCTGCGGTAGAGCCCGAGCGTGAGGAGGAAGCAGAGGCAGAGGACGAATTCGCGGCCATGTCGGAGCATTCGTTCCATACCTTGTCTCCTCAGACTTACGTAAATCCGTTGTTCCCTTTCAACGGAGAGACGGCGTCTGTAGACTCAGCCATGACCATGCAGATGCACATCCCTGTTCTCCCCCAGGCCAACGCGCAGCCGTCTGGGTCGCACCAGGCCAACACGCAGCCATCTGGGTCGCACCAGGTAAACGCACAGCCTTCTGGGATGCAAGTGCAGTATAACGCGACACTTCCGTTGCAGCACACAATGAACATTCCGGCGGCCGGACCGACGGCCACCATTCCCCATTTCATCCCTCACGTACAGACTCACGCCACGCCTTCAACTCATCCCGAAGTATTCCCGTCCCCGCCGACTCAACAGCATACTGCGACTGTGCCGCCGCAAACCTTTCTCCAATACCCTGCGACAAGTCATTGGGTCAACCCAGCAACAGGCCAGCAAACGCAGGCAGCTTTCAATGTGCAGCCCCCGCCAGCACCGACGGCGCAATTCTCACGGGTGCTTCCTCGTTACACTTAGGCTACAGCCAACCCCTCGTCACAGGTCAGTGGGTGGTGGTCTTCGCAGGCCCCTCAAACTATAGGGATCCCTGCCCCACCAGCTGTTACCCAACCACCCCTGGCATTTCAGTGGCCAAGGGCTGTCCATCCAGTCCCTCCGCCTGCTGCACATCCGCCTGCTGCACAGCCGCTTGCTGCACAACCGCAGCCGTTGACAGGTCTGGATCAAGCATTCCAGCTTATCCAGACACTTACTGAGGAGGTTCGACGCCTCAAGACCGCTGGATCTGACACCATTCAGATCACGGACTTCTACCAAGATGATCCGATTAATCCAGCGGTCCCCGTGTTGTCGCTACCACCAGGGATGTCCCTCCCACATTTTACTAAGTATAATGGGGAGGGGGATCCCAATACTCACTTGGCCACCTTCAGGTCCGAATCCTTGTTGTTGCAACCATGGTCGCACACTCTGGTCAGAGTTTTTGCAATGTCGTTAACAGGGAAGGCTTTAGACTGGTACAAAGCTCTCCCACGCTCTTCCATTACAACATTAGAAGAGCTGCTGACCCAATTTGTGATCCGATTCAGATACAACATGAAGCCGGAGGTCACGTTGGAGCAGCTTATGGGGGTGAAACAAGACTCGCTCGAGCCGGTCCAAAAGTTCATACAGCGTTGGAACGCTACCTAGAATGAGATCCGTGACCCGATTGCGGACTCCCATCTGCTGGCCATATTCAAGGGAGCGGTCAACGATTTTATCAAGTCCAAGCTGTATTACCTTTCCCCTGGAGACATACGCCAGGCCTTCGCCCAGGTCCGGAGCATCCAAGATGCTACGGAGGCCAGCAAAGACCTGGCGTACATTGCTTACAGGAACATGCACAACAAGGCTAAGGACAAAGGAAAGCCAACTACCACCACTGTAGCGGCATTAACTGAGAACGCCAAGAACAAGGGCAAGAAGGCCCCAGCAACAGCGCCGCCCGAGACCACGGCTAGTGCCAACGCTAGCCAGCCCACGGCTGCCCCTCAATAGCCTCCCTAGCCAAAGCCGAATTTTGAGCGTAAAGATCGTTCAAAATACGCGGCTCTTCCAGTGAAACACTCTGAACTGCTTAAACAACTGTTAGCAGCAGGACACATTCAACCCAAGAAAGTGTCCGAGGAAGCCCTGAAACGTCACAGACGGCACTGTGAACTGTCGAAGGATCCTTCCTTAGCGTTGCCTAACGAGCCGGCGGTTCCGAGATCTTTCAGGCTGGATCGCTTTTGTGACTACCATCAGATGTGTGGTCACAACACGGATTACTGCTGGGCGTTGAAAGACGATATTCAACGCATGATCGATGAAGGTCATCTGAAGCTGGACAGCAGTAACCCAACACGTCCAGAAAACCAGACATTACATGTCTATAAGGATCCGTTAAACGCAACTTATGATCCTTATACAATTACTGTGGTGAGTACGGACAGTGAGCGTAAAGGGCCGCCAAAGCAACCGTTTGTTTTGCATGTGCCCGCCAGCTCACAAAAGGGGGCAACTACTTCTTCGGCAGCAGGTGGGGTCTCACGGCCGTCGTTCATCATACGGGCACCTTTCTTAGGCACGGCCTCAGTCACACGCTACTGCTCAAGCCGCAGCTTCGTCTGCGCCCACACCGAGGGCGCCCTTCATCATTAGGGTGCCCCGACCACAGGCTGCTCCTCTTACGCAGGGGCAGACCTCGAACCAACATCATCAAGCGTCACCTCCTAAGCGGAAGGAGGAGAGCACTGAAGACAGCTCTACACTCAGCTTCCCGAAGCCTAGGCCCCTGGCCTCTGTGCCTATGACTGTGCCCCAGAAGCACGGCAAAGGTACAAAAACGCAGCAACCTTCTCTTGGTAGTAAGAAAAGCAACCCCTCTTCTGACACTGCTCCGCCTCGGGAGATCCGTCTCTTGGGGCGGATGGAGGAGGATAAGGGGGATAAACCACCCTGCCGAGAGAAGGACCTCCTCAACGTATTCACGCAGGTCAAACAAGCTCTCAAGCAGAAGAATACAACGCTGAGCTTATACGATCTTTTGATGACTTCTCAAGAACACCGTGAGCCTATGGTACGCATGCTGACGTCCATATCAGTGGACGCCAGCTTGCCAGCAAAAGAGGAAGCAATACACGCTATCATGTTTCCTCCTGACGCTGAACAACCCAAGCCCACCTCATTGACCTTTTTGGACGAGTCTGTTAAAGATGATCCGGAGAAGGGTCAAGTGACAACGGAACCAATGTTCATCACCATTCGGGTCGGTCAGTACCAGATCTGGAGGGTGCACGTGGATGATGGTGCAACCACTAATGTCGTTCCCTATTCCATCGTGGATAGGTTGGGTTTGGTCGACCAGATCACTCCCACGACGATGGCCTGCGTAAAATCCTTCAATGGAGCACGGGTTCAAGTCAAGGGGACGGTGCGTATTGAGTTTGTGGCGGGGAATCAATTCCCCACAGAAGCCACATTTCTAGTCGTTGAGGAGATTCCAGGCTTCAACCTGATCTTAGGGAGGTCGTGGTTAGCCCAGTTGAGGGCAGTCTCGTCGCCTATCCATTAGGAGATACACCTGCCTTACGCCGGAGGGGAGGTTATCATACGCGGCGACGAGATCACTCTGAGGACCATTAGTAACATTGCGGAAGAACGGGGTTCAGAGGTTGAAACGGCTGATGACCAGCCTTCTCCCCAAGCCCCTAATCCGAGCAATGACAATACTGACGGTCTAGCCTGGGCTGACCTGCCATTTCCGAATGACAGCGTAGAGGAGTCAAACTGCAAACCTCCTCGCCCTTATGCAGCAGTGAACATCAAAGCCGCTAAGAAGCAGTTACGCATCGATGGCTGAACGAAGCCCTACAGCGTATTCACCAAATGACAGTTGCTTTTATGCTTGTGTGCTTTACGCTTGTTTCCTTTATGTCTGTGTGCTTTATATCTGTGTGCTTTTACGCTTCGCCCTTTGACTCTTGCCTTTTACGTTTCACCTTTTGCTTTTGCATATGTCATTTTACGCATGTTCTTCTATGCATGTTTCTTTATTGCTTCATACAATGTCCAGTTTTACCTGCTTTACGCATTGGCGCGCAACGGCCTTAAACTAGTAGTTACTTCACAATTTACGCATCGATTCATAGGCTACTCACGCTTCTCGGCCCGCAATGGACTTAAACTAAGGCAAAATGACAAAATGACAAAAAGAAAACATGATAAATAGTCAAAGCTTTATAACATCTTTGTCCTTTAACTCATGGTGACAGAATGCCAGAAAACAAAACTATGCATGACCCCTGCTGCCACTATCACCCCTGTCCCTTTGCTCAAGATCCAGCCCCAAAAGGTCGTCCTCTAGTGGGCCGTCATTTTCGGGAAATATCTCTTCTGGAAAGATTGTCTCTTCGCGAGACTCTCGTTCTAACTCTAGCTCCACAGGAAGTCGCTCTTCCTCATTGCGTTCCACTTCCGCTCCCATAGCTTCTTCCTCCAACCCCTCATCGGGCGCATGCTCTCCGCCTTCTGGTACCTGAAACGTCAATAGCGTAAACATTAAAATAAGCAGCGTTATGTCGGGAGACGCACTGGCTAAGCCGTGTGTGAGCTTACCCGAGATGACCCAACTTCTGCAGCGAAGGGAAGCTTATCCAGGCCAGCCCACAAACGCTCCATGATTTCATCCTCAGTTAGGTCTTGCCATGCATCTGCGCCTGAGGCCATCCCTGCTTTCACCTTTCCTTTCTCCACGCTACTCCAGGAGGGAGGATCTGGGTAGAAAGTAGGAATCGAATCTTGATTCCCAGGAAAGACCATCGCTCTCTCTGGAGACGCAGTGACGGTCACCTGTTCCTCAAACTTCTTAAAGGCCTCGGACGCACCGATGGTGTCGACAAAGACCTCTAAGGAATGTGCTTTGATAGCGGACCCACGGTAGCGTTTTCTGTATGCTTTGCTTTCCCTTTTGTATACATGTTTTTGGTCTTTCTCCTTTTGCCCCCATTCCTGAACACCCGCGCAGTAGTCCCTCCAGTCTCGACTCTTTTGAGCAAGGAGCTCTATCTGCATCCTTTGCTCTACTAGAGCTCGGCTGGTCTGTACATTGTTCTTGACGGCTGTCCAATAACAGGCATGGTCAATAACAGCTGTACGCCAGTTGTCGTCACCGGTGACTCGAGCCTGCAAGAACTCGTAACGCGCCCTCAGATCTTCGACTTCCTTAGTCAAGGAGTCGACCTTCTGTTCTAATCACTGCAATTTCTTCCATAGGGCTTCGTTAACATTCCTGCTTTCCCACGCGGAGCGTGTCGAGCGTAACGCACATTTACGCATGTCCTCATAAATGTTGCGTGGCACGACCGCCCCATCAGATGGAGGCTCTGCTGTGCCCAAGTCAATGGGTTCTGCGGGGTTCCATCGGAGGTGAGCTCCTGACAGAAAATAAACATCAAAACAGATGATAGCTTAGCAGCAAAACATTACGCACTCGTTTTAGTCTACTTACTAGTACTAGGATCGGCGCGTTCGAGACGCTCGATCATGTCATTAATTACGCCTTCCATGAAGGCAAACTTGTCAGGGAGATCCCTCCATGCTTCGTTAGCCACAGCCGATGTGGAGGCATCTCCTTCCCCTGTAATATAACTGCGTTAAAAAAGTACTGTATCATAGACGCTTGCAAACCATCAAAAACATACGCTCCCCACCTCTACCGGTGACAGTGGCAACGTCACCAACATTCTCCCGACTCCTTTCTGTTTCACGCACTGGGGTCTGTGCGTCTCTCACTCCAGTAGCAGGGGCCTCCTCCCTAGTTTGTACGCGGCCCCCACTCGTAGCTGGGGCTGCCCCACGTGCTGACGCCTGCGTGTGGCACGTCTTAGCAGTTGGGGCCTCTGCTTCTAAAGTCGAGGCCCCCTCCCCACTCCTTAACACCACTGCCCCTGTCTCAGGGGTCAGTCGACTTGTCTTTTTTGCTGTGCACATTCCCGTACGTTAGAACACAATTTCACTAGACAAAATAAAGTATTGCGTATACAAGCTGAACACTTACCAGGCGGAGGCTTAGTCCGCTACACCGTGAGCCCCACAGTGTGGCCGGCTTTGCCCTCAAAGGCCTCAGCCAGATGGAGCCTCTTCCATCGGGCTGCGGGCTCCACAATTTCCTCTGCCAAGCGCTTCCCTCGCGAGGCGTCGCCGGTGTAGGTGGGCATTATCCCGCCTACACTGTCAAGGCCTCGCACCCGGGGTGCCTTCATGCCTTTAGTAGTCACGGACATAGACTCTCCGATCCCCTCCGGCGGATCCTGCCCACGGGTAGTGTTGAGGATGTGGGCAATCCAGGGTTTCGACAGTTGGTCTCGGTCCTGTAGTACCCAGACCCCGTTCCTCTGGACGACTAGGTACTCAGCAAACCGCCAGAGGGTAGCGATGAAAAAGGCATGATGCACGTTGAAGCGAGACTCAAGCTTCTCGCGAAGCTTGACCATCTCGCTCCGCAAACCCTTGGAAAGATGGGTTCCCCAGTCGAAGCGGGCTCCCTCCTCTAGCACCTCCCGCATGATGTGCGTCTGTTCTACTGAAATGTTCCGCGCTTGCGAGAGGGTCTTAGGGAATGTCCGGGCCCGAAAAAGGGGATACAGCGTCTTGGCAGTCGCCAGCTCGAACTGCTCGCAGGGGAATCCCTTTTGGTCCTTAGGGATTCTTGCCCACTCCTGCAGAAGCGCCTCCACTTTGACGCCCCTCTGGGCCTTCACGTTTACAGGAAGGCCGCTGGCGGGGACACCGAACAGGTCCGAAAAGACCTGAGCATTGATGTCAAACTTCACACGCACGTTATGCACGCGCGTGCTGAAACGGTCGGCCTTCGCGTTAAAGGAGTCGACCAGGCCGATCATCTCGCTGGCGGGAACATCAGGAGTGGCAGCCAGGAACAAGTGCAGCAGCCCTGCGGTCTGGAGGTTGGCGACCACCACAGCTGGGGCCACCGAGTGGCTGAGCCACCGCTGTGCCTCCTTGATGTCCCCATACCGGAAAAGGACGTCTCTCGCCCCGCGGCCGAAAATTGTAAGGGTGATCTCCCGAGATTCCCTAACTGTAAGACAAGATGCAAACCAACAACCCACAACGTCATCGCTCTAGTCATAACACGCAATTACGCAAATAACACTAATACGCAACAACCTTACCGGGGCCAAACGGCAACGGGAATTGCGGAAGCTCTATCTCCACGTCCTCGAAGCTGAGGGGCGGATCCAGTGTCCAATCCTCGTGCAGCCATCTGAGTTCTTGGCACTTCTTGAAGGCTTCCGCATAGCGTGAGTGGTACTCACGCATCTCGTGGCCGATTTGTCCGATGACACCGGCTCGAACGTTATTCGTCACGGTAAACTCTGTTATTGCCGTTTCGGCACAGGACAGCGTGTCGCCGTCGCCGATTAGCTTGTTGTCGCGTATGAAGAACCTGTACAATACAGCGTAAGCTTAGCTACGTTATACAGTTAGACCTTTTTACATTGTAACATATAACACCAATCACCAGTTATCTAAATCCGCTTACCCGCATGCGTAGTATACTGTGCCTTGAGGGTTCTGGAAATACGTTGACACATGGTGGGCCACGAACAGCGTATTGTATGCGTGGTAGCAGTTGAAGAGGGCCATATCCCAGATCCATTGCAAGTTCCTCAGACCCCGAGAGCTGAGTGCTCGGTCCTCGGGATTGCCCGTCTCGACCGCCCCATCTGTCAGGTAGGCCAGAATCCCCTGCGAAGACCCTGGCAACAGGTGCTCCAAAATGGCGCCAGCAACATCCCCGGTCACGTTTGACCAAACGATGATGCTGAAATTATGTAGCAAAAACTGCAGAAATTCCAAAGCCCCCGTTCGGTACCAGATGGCCTTCCCCTGCACTCTTGTGTGCGGAGGAGGGACATTTGGGACGATGGGGTTTAACCAGCATAAAACCCCGATAACATCCAACACAAGCAAGATGGGTTTCAGCGCGATGCTGTAGAAAACGACCCAGACGCATTAATACATCTACATTTACATCTTTACATTTAACAGAAAAAAATCGCAAAACCAAACCAGGCTGAAATTGCCCAAACCCTTGCAACAACGCAAGGTTTGTCCCTGACAATGGCAATGGACGCAACCTCACAAAAACCCTCGCATTAAGCCGAGGTCCATAATTCGACATACGCATTACGCTAGAAACATTTAGGCAAATAAAACAAACAGACATATAGACAAGCGTAAAGAAGAGCCTACCGGTTGAGAGGCGTCGGGTCGTAGACATCGATCAGCGCCTGCGAGACGCGGTTCAGGTTAGCCTGCACCTCGTCGAGTTTCGCCAGTTTGGTGTTCTGCTTCTTCGCCTTTGGTGCCATTACGCTCGTTGCAGGAGTTCTTTACAGCTTGCTTACGGATATCAGAAAAACTTACAGCTTTGCCTTTCTCTCCATTCTTCTTAGCTCACGCCTCTGCTCTGCTCTTCCTCTGCTTGTAAATTCAAATCCAAATAGTCAAACAACCAGTTTTCATCTAAAAACCACCTATTTATATGCGAAGATTGCCGACTTGACCCCAAATTTAAGCGGAACTTTCCAGAAATGGAATCCGAAAATCTGGTATTAATTCGGTTGATATCGCACGCTCGTCTGTCCGAAATGATGTTAAACTACCCCATCTTATCACCTCGTAATCGGGTTACATTGATTACACATTTTCTATTAGCATGCCACGTCTGGCGGCATCCCGTCATCTGTCTCCTAACCATTTACGCACTTGCCGGTTTTGCAGGACAGACGAAGGATGGACGCCCCACTTTCAACACCTCTAGTTTTGACAGGCCCATACGGGCATCTAGTTAGGCAGTTTGATTCCACATTCATAGACGTTAGCCCCCCTTTAGCAGGCGTAACTATAGCTACATCAGAAATGTCCCCAGAATGGCTAGAACAGTCGACGTGTACGCTAGACCTGGAGTCTGGAGACATAACTGAGGACCCCCTTTGTGAGGTCCCTATCGTTACGCACAGGGGTGAGACCAAGACGCTTAAAGTCAATTCCTTACTAGACGAGAAAATGCACAACGCAGTAATACAAGTCCTGCAAGATAACATCACTGTCTTTGCGTGGTCATATGAGGATATGCCTGGGTTAGATCCTAGATTGGTCCAGCATAATATCATCCTTGACCCACAGATCAAGGCAGTTAGGCAAAAGGCACGCAAAATCAAACCAGAGATCGCGCTAGCAGTGCGTGATGAAATCACCAAGCTATATCAGGCTGGTTTCATACGCACGGTCGATTATTCAGACTGGATATCCAACATTGTGGTTGTGTCAAAGAAGACCGGGGGCATACGCATATGCATAGACTTCCGGGATTTGAACAAAGCCACAATCAAGGATAACTTCCCATTGCCGAGTATCGACCAGCTAGTGGATACAACAGCTGGGCATGCGCTTCTGTCCTTCATGGATGGCTTTTCAGGCTATAACCAGATTCGCATTAACCCAGAACATCAGTTGACAACAACTTTTATGACACCCTGGGGAACATTTTGCTACACCATGATGCCTTTCGGTCTGAAGAACGCCGGAGCAACGTACCAGCGAGCCATGACGTACATCTTTAGCGACTACCTCCTAGGGAGGATGAATGATTATGTAGACGACATAGCTGTAAAGTCTTTGAAGTCGGAAGATCATTCAGAGGACCTGGAGTTAGTCCTTAAAAGATGCGCCACGCACGAGCTCCGGCTTAACCCAAAGAAGTGCGTATTCGGAGTCAAAACCGGACGCATGCTGGGATTTGTGGTGTCAGAAACCGGCATACGAGTTGACCCTGATAAGGTCCAAGCCATTGTCGCGTTGAAGCCTCCCACAGACCTCAAGCAACTCCGCAGGTTACAAGGACGATTGCAATTCATACGCACGTTCATTTCAAGATTAACCGACAAATTACATCCCATGCAGCACTTGCTAAAAAAGGGGGTTAATTTTGAATGGACCGACGATTGCCAGCGTGCGTTTGACAATCTGAAACAGGAACTGCAGCATTTACCAACGGTCTTCCCGCCACAAAGGGACCTACCTTTCTTCATCTACCTTGCCACTTCGGACGTAGCAATAGCGGCGTTGCTCTGTCAGAGAAGAGATGATGGATCGGAGATGCCCATCTACTATCTGAGCCACGCTCTATGTGCGTATGAGACGAGGTATAACGATGTTGAGCGTAATTGCTTAGCATTAGTTTTTACACTCAAGAAATGTAGGCATTACCTTTTTCGTAGCCAGGTTAACGTCATTTGCAAAAATAACGTTCTTAGAGCCATCACACATAGTTTACACGAAAGTAGCAAAATAGCTCGCTGGAAGGCTATCATCGCGGAGTTCGACCTCCACTACATTGGCCAGTCATCTATGAAGGGCCAAGCGATAGCCGACCAGTTAACAACCTCGCCGATTGACAATCACGTCACTGTAGAACCAGAGTTCCCTGATGAACATGTACATAGTTTAAGCCCTACTTCGGCAGGCCTCGAAGCAACATTGTACTTCGATGGAGCTTCAACCGCCAGAGGCGGCAGTGCGGCCACTGTTCTTACGCTCTCGCCTGAGGATGTGCGTCTACACGCTTACCGATTGACCTTCCCTTGTACGAACAATGTGGCAAAGTACGAGGGGCTCCTCACGGGACTACTAACTGCAGGCGAACTCGATGTTCAACACCTGGCAGTTAGGGGCGATTCGATGCTGGTCATAAATCAAATCACTGGAGTCTACGCCTGCAAGGCGGTACACTTGCAACCCTACTGTGATCAGGCTAAAGACCTCCTGAAGCGATTTATGACCTTCGACGCTCAGCATGTCCCACGAGCTGACAACACGCTGGCCGACGCACTTGCCACTCTGGCTTTACACGTACCGTCACACCTGTTTAACACCTGCCCCGCATTGATTACAGATTGCGCAGATCCTATCATTCAGACGGCGCAAATCTCCTCTCTTACCGAGGAAAGCACGCCTGAGTGGTACGATCACATCAAATCTTATCTTTTACAGGGTGAGTTACCAGCTGCTTTAACGCGCGCACAAAAAGACGCAACCCGTAAACGCGCTAGACACTACGTCATCATTGGAGACAGTACTCTCTGTAGACGCTCCTTTCATGGCGTGTTGCTCACCTGCGTTAACACAGACCAAGCACAGCACATTGTCAACGAAGTTCACGAGGGACTGTGCGGCGGTCACATAGCACCACGGGCTATGGCTCTCAAAATCCGTCGCCTAGGGTACTACTGGCCACGCATTGAAAGGGATTGTCTGACAAAGGTTAAGACCTGTGACACGTGTCAACGTCATGCAAATCTCATCCACGTGCCACCCACAGAGTTACACACGACGCAGATAACCTGGCCATTCCAACGGTGGGGACTAGACATTATCGGACCCATCACGCCAAAATCTTCCGCAGGACATAGCTTCATCATTACCGCCACCGAGTACTTCACGAAGTGGGTAGAAGCTGTTCCCCTGCAGAAAATTACATCTCAACAGGTTTGCCATTTTATCTTGGACAACATAGTAACTCGATTTGGTCTCCCAATGACTATTGTGACCGACAACAGGCCACAGTTTAGTAGCGTGAATACCAAATCCTTCTGTGACAACCTAGGCATCAGACAGTCGTTTTCCTCCCCTTACTACCCGTAGGCGAATGGTCAAGCTGAAGCATCGAACAAGATTATCATCAACTTACTCAAGAAAATGCTCGACGGCAACAAAAGGTGGTGGCATGAACAGATCCTCTATGTGCTATGGGCATATCGTACTACGTGTAAGACAGCTACAGGTAGTACGCCCTATAGCCTGGTTTACGGATCTGAGGCGGTGCTACCTCTTGAGTTGCAGATCCCTTCTCTGAGGATGGTCCTCTCCACCGTTATAAATGAGGCTCAACACACCGAAGCTCGGATAGTGGATTTGGAATCATTGGAAGAGAAGCAGATACAGGCTCTTGAGGCAATTGAGAGATATCAGGACAGGCAGAGGCAAAAGCATCATCACAATCTTCAGCAGCATCCTATCAAGAAAGGAGATCTAGTTCTCAAGGCTGTGCGTGAACCAGCAGGCAAGTTCTCTACAAATTGGGAAGGCCCTTTCTTGGTGACCGACGCGTACAACAACGGAGCGTTCAAATTGGCAGACGTTAACGGCAACGAGTTGGCAAATCCTGTGAATCATTTGTATCTAAAGTGATACTTCATCTAACAGCGACGATGGTGTTGACGACAGGTATGACAGTTATCGTCCTCTACGACGTTAAACTGGCATCACACGTCCGCTACGACGCTAAACTGGCACCGACCGTCCGCCATGACGCTAAACTGGCATACTTTGCACGCGTCCGCCACGATGCTAAACTGGCAAGTGGTTACCGTCCGCCACAACATAAAACTAGCACTGTTGTATAGGTCCGCCAAGACGAAAAACTGGCACCTTTTGCACGCGTCCGCCACGACGCTAAACTGGCACAGGTAAGCAGCCGTCTGCTGAGATGTAAAACCAGCACAGATCTGTCCCTGGGTCACGACGTAAAACTGACATTCACAGCATGGTCTGCTGAGACCCTAAACCAGCCTATCCACCGTCCGCTACGATGAAAGACTAGCGCTTCTCGGTCTGCCCGGACTTTAAACTGGGACCATGGTCTGCTGGGACTTAAAACCAGTAACAGCAGTCTACCAGGACTCAAAACTGGGATTCATACACATCAAGCGAGCGCGGTCATCTCAGGTACAGCTGCACGGTCGACCGAGTGGGACGCTGAGACAGTTCCAGCGTCCCCACCCTCCGGCATCTTACTGATTCCTCGGACAAGCATAGAGGCATCTTACTGATCCCTCGGAGATGCCGCCACCGCGTCCGCCGCGGTGGAAGCAGCCCCGGGAGTTTAGCCTCGTTAGCGGGAGCCCCAACGAACCCCTCGTTGGTCACGGCTCTGCGAGTCTCTACCAATCATCGCTATCGGACGCTGGCCTCACAGATTCATCTGGCCAATTCCTAGTGCGACCAGCGAGCTGCACCGCATCCGATGCCTTTTCGCGACGATATGCAGGGCCGAATCATCAGGATTGGCGGCCTCGCCCGCGTGCTCCGGCTTCGTCTTGACAGTACATTGGCTCTGGTTAACATCCGACAGCATTGGCTCCAAAAGCCCCGTCTGTTGTCCATAAGCAATGGCGTCCTCTATTTCTCTTTTGTGGTTGCAGGCTGCTTAACTCAGAGGATGTCATTCAAAGGTGCGTACATCTGAGCGGCAAAGTACAACAGCGTGCTGAAATGACTGCTTAGGTTTGCCCACCCACTCAGTTTTGTACATTTCTTCCCGACACGCGTCTACACTTCATCCTTGTTCCCTTCTTCCCCACCACCCAGTTCCATACGCAGCATTCACATACGCAAATCTTCACTTTTCGCACCCACGCTGGCAGAGACATCGCAAAAGTGACGCGCAACGCTCCTTTTGCACGCATTCCTGCTACAAATTGTAACATAGATATCTCAGGTTGACGTGCTACACTCGTTTGAAAGCATTCCTGTTGACATAAATAAACACACCGTTTGCATTTTCCCCGAACCTATTTCCAGTTACACCCTTTACCTCTCATACTCGCAAAACCTTCCTCTTCTACGTAAACGGAGCAATACCTAAGTAGTCATTGAGGAACGTTGTTCTTGCTTCTACCAATCCGGTGTTTCGCATTCTTTGTCGACGTTCTTCGGGTATGCCCTCTAACCGTCAACAAAGAGGGGCCATTGAAACACCGTGAAAATTACGGGTCGGCCTCAGGCGAAGATTCGTAATTTGAGCAGAAGCGCGCCTCAAATTTGTCTAAGGACAAGATTACACTCCATCACGCATGGTAGCGTGATGAGCGTAATAAGCTCCGAAGACAGTTAAATTTGTCTAAGGACAAGTTCACGCTCCATCACGCACGGCAGTGTGATGAGCATGATAAGCTCCACGACAATGAAGGCGCCTCAAATTTGTCTAAGGACAAGTTTACGCTTCATCACGCACGATAGCGTGATGAGCGTAATAAGCTCCGAAGACAGTTAAATTTGTCTAAGGACAAGTTCACGCTCCATCACGCACGGCAGCGTGATGAGCGTGATAAGCTCCAGGACAATTAAGGGAAAATCCAGAGGAACACAACGGGTTAACACTTATTCTCGCAGCGCTCAAGCAAACTGATCTTTACGCGCGTTACGCGGCGACACGTACTCGTGCGTAGGGCAGAATGCAACAACGCGTTCATTTACGCTACGTCACGCACAGTTGCGTGATGAGCGTAAAACAAGCTTGAACGCGTTGTTGTTACACCTTGCGCTCATACACGCAACACAACGCGAATGAGCGCAAACGCAGCTGAGACACGCCTATCATGGGCCTGCTTTTCACACGCACAGCACGCAAACGAGCGTGTTGTGCGTAGTCACAGTCCGACTTTAAAGAATCACGTCAACAGGATCCGCGACGTTCGGGCCCACATCAGCAGGGTTGTGCGTGTCGCGGCCTATAAATACCCCGGTTGACACATATCCAAAAAAAGGGGGGATTGAGCAGTTGACAAAGACACAAGTTAACAGAGCACCAGAGCACTCATCACTTTCACAGCAGACCAAGAGGACAAGAGCATTTTCTGAGCAAGGGAACACTTATCGCCCTGAAACAGAGAAACAAGAGGAACCTCTTGGCAGCAGACACCATCCTTTGGCAAGAACAGAACACAGCACGCCCGAGCCCCAACAGCAGATCTATCTGAAGCCGAGAAGCAGAACGAAAACTGCAGAATTGTCTTGCCCGGTTAGCAGGTCTTATCGGTTCGAAGATCGTTAGACTTCAGAGCTTGACCATTCCTGCACCTAAGCTTTGGGCCAAAAGGTAGATCATACTTCTGTCTAGGCAGTTTTCTTGTTGTTTTGTGCTCATCTTTGTATTCAATTTGTTGGGAGTTTTCTCCCACTGTAACATTGTATACACCCAGTCGCGCATTCTATTTGGCATTGAAACATAGATCTTTGATCTTTGCAAATTGCACGATTTTTGCTCCCGATTCGCATCTTTTCGGCGTTTTGGCGTTATCCTCGCGGTGGTCCATTTACATCATTCTCCTACCATTTTACGATCGATCTACAATCAGCATCGTTTTTTTTTATTGACCCGTAAGTCCCTGTCTGATCGACAAGACCGTTCAGGGCACCACGGATTCATTTTTCCAGCTTAGCCCTCGCGCGGATCCGTGGTAAAAACTATGTACACGGAATCTCAGTCGGTATTTCCAGCTGCCGACGTTTTCCGTCGTTACAACACTGAATCCTTGCTCCAAGTTAGGAAATGAAGGTTGCAACATGAATTTTGATGGTGTTTCATTGGTTCCTCTTTGTTTATATCTGGAGGATTGATCTATTGATGTTTGGAGGATTGATCTGAGAGGCATCAACAAAGAATCCAAAACACCATTTTGGGTCCACCACCAATGTTTCCTCTCTACGCATGATTCAGTTGTGTTAAGCCACACCGAGGAGTGTTGGTCATGATGGGATAAGGCTATGATGAGGAATTGGTAAAGAGGTCATAGGGAAATGGCTATGAGGGCTAACAATGCATTCCAAATGTTGACATCATGGCTATGAAAACAACACATTGGTCTATTGGTGTTTTTGGTACTTCATGTTTTGAAGTATTGGTCGCTCAACAAAAGCATTTGAGGATCCAACAATTCACTCCAAGATTTCTTTGGCCATTAGGCTCCTCCCTTTATATGTTTGGAGCTATTGGTTGGTTCTTTGAGGTTTCATTGTCCATTTAGCTTCTTGGAAATTTTCTTTCCCCCTTTCCCTTTCCCCTTTTATGTGGGGTGAAACCTTCATTGGATTTCTCTTGCCAAGGTTCATTTAACTTGGTTTTCCCATTGAGTGAGATGTGTTACACTCAATGGAGTAGATTGTTTTCCATTGAATGAGATGGGCTACACTCAATTATTTTGTCAATGGAGCATGACAAAGGAATGTCGTATGGCTATAGTGCATAAGTGTCAACCATTGGTCATCATTGTTATCCAAGGTAAGGAAAATTATAATCAAGCAATGAGGTTGGATGTAAGGGAATAGTAATGAAAATGATGTAGAGCAAGCACTCTTGGCATGATAGGAAAAACTCACCGAATCTTACACATCGAGGTCATGTGGTGACTTGTTGCCATGAAGAGTTTTACCTCGACGATGACTTCAGGCTTCACCCTACAAGCACAATTCCAAGAGGATAAGAAAACTAGATGAAAAAACATGTTGCTACAATGAAATACATAAGGCCACATAGAACAATCAACAAACTTGGTTACCAAAGGTCACATGTGTTGCCATTTTAAGGCCTTGTTAGGCCATGTTGGTAGTTTAAGGCCTTCGTAGTCGATGTTACTAGTTCAATGCCTTTGCAGGTTGTGTTGTCAATTTAAGGTCTCAATAGGTCATGTTTCCAGTTTAAGGCCTTGGTAGGCCATGGAAAGATGTTTTTATGTTGTGCAAAGATGTCATGCAGGCTCACTTTTTGTAGACCATCAAAATCATCAACATCAATCATTCATTGCAACCTATCAACAATAGTAAACAACACTATAAGCAAACTTGTGAGAGTTAGGCATAATCAGGCCTATGTGATGGCTTTAATGTTGCATTGCAAGGATTTAATGAGGTCACAAGCAGGCTTATGTTTTGATAAGGAACTTAGTCATATGTGTTTTCTCCTCACCATCGTGGTCATAAATGGGAACTTCTCCTAAGGGACCCTCTGTGATGCTTCTGGCTTCAAGGTTAGTGGTTATTAGGTTACTTCAAGATGTTAATGTTGTATAGTAAAATGGTTTCAAAGACTTAGGTTATCTTGGTTTGACAACATCATGAGAGTGATCCATTTAGGCTTTGAGGCTAGTCCAATTTGCTCTCTTATCCTCCTAGCTTAATCTTGCATGACAACATAAGCACATCGAGTGACACCTGTGTGATAACATTGTTAAATAATGTCAAAACAATGCAAAATAATCTAAAAGTGGGTGAAAATGAATCAAATCGATGCAAATTAGGTCAAAACATTATCAATAGAGGTCATTAGGGGTAGTATAAGGTCAAACCTAGTCAACTATGGTTACACTTTTGCCAGTTTTAGGCCTTAGCAGGCATGTTGCCATTTTAAGGCCTTGGTAGGGCATAGTTACATGGTGTCAAATGATGGTCAAGAATGGTCAAACCTCATCACCTAACACCAATCAAAGGCTAACAAAGGTCAACATAGGCCATAGTAGGGAGAATGAAGGTAAATATGGTGAGAGTCAAATGAAATAGAGGTTAAGTAGGATCTACTAGTGATGATAAAGATCAACAATGCATAACAAGGTCAAAACTAGTTAAGACACCATGAAACAAGCTCAAATGAATCAAAGTGGAATACATGTGGTAAAACATGATCAACATTGGCAAATAAGGAATAGATTCTTTGAGTTTTAGGCCTTAGCAGGCCATGGAATTGATAGTTTAAGGCCTTGGTGGGCCATGGATGCAATGTTGGAGAATGGAGTCTACAATGTTGATAAGATTTAATAAAGATATGAGTTAATAAGATTCAATAAAGATATGAGTTTGAACTTTGAATTGATAGAAATGGTAATTGACCATGTGATATTACATGCTTGAAGAGTTTATAAGCATGTGTTGACCAAGACCATAGTGTTGATAGGATTCAGTTAAGACATACATGAGTTTGGAATTTGAACCGAGCCTAGGAGATGGCCTTGGAACCAACATTTAAGAGCGGACAAAAGCATTGATCTGCGGAAACATTTGAACAAAGACCTTCGAAAACATGCCTTGGCATTGGTGTCAAGTTTATCTAGGCAAGGATGTCCAGTCAAAATCACTTCCACGTGGCTACTGCGTGGGTTGTTGGCACTCGGAAGCCAGAGGCTAGATACTGTCCCTGCATTCAACTTCTAAAAGTGGCCATTTAAGTTGCATAAACACAACCTTATCCTATGTTCTAAGTTTTATCTAAAATTTTTATGTTCTGCATTGGTATGGAGTGAGAAGAGTCTCTGCAGATCTCTACCATAAAAGAAGATATGTCTTTCGACAGATTTATGGCTACCGCTAATGCTATGTGTGCAGCTATTGTTGGTGTTATGTTATTAACAACAATTTCGACGGCAAATGGTTGCTCATCCTTTATAGATTTGCAGGAAAGAAAAAATCTTCATGGGCAGAAGTTTGAGCCATTTCTTGCTTATGGAGAAAATGAGACGAAATCTCCGTGTTTTGATTCCTATGGTTTTGGGCCCCTGTTCGAAGGTTTTGGCATTGGACAGACTGTTTTCCGGCTTTTGCCAAAATCTGGTCATGAGCGATCTCATCCTTCTCCAATCGGCAACCGAATGATTGATGCATGTCGTTTCATCATCTCGATTCCTCATTTCCTTAAATTCTAGAATTTCCGAATCTCACAAAACCAGAAAATTTCAGTCGTGATCGTCGTCATCATCGTCGGCGTCGTTGTCATGAATGTCGTCGGCGGCAGAGGCAGCAAACTTGGTGGAATTCACGGAAAAAATGGAGTAAGAGGGCAAGAGCTTGTAAGATCGATGAGCCGACTTAAGCTCCTGGATCCACCACTGGAACATCTCGCAGGTGCACTCGGTATCGCTCAGGAAATTGTCGGTATCAACGACGTGCTTCAGAATGTTGAAAACCATGATGATGTCCCGAAAAGTGAGCATTCGGGCGATCTGGGTGATGAGCTTGGTGAGCTCCAGCATACTACGCTGGGCTAGCGTAGTCCCTCATAGTTTTGTTTAGCGTAGTCGCTTGGGAATTTTAGTGTGGTGCAAAGCCACACAGGAGGCTCACGACGGAAGGTGGATTGAGTGGGAACGAGGCTGCCCAGGGGTCAGCAAGGCGGAGGCTTGGCAACGCCCCCTCGTCCTCAACTGGGATTGTAGGTCATGTGAACTCTGGAATTAGAGCTATCATGGCACATTACATGCCTCTTGATAGCCAAGGAGAGACACCGAATCATGTTGATAAGGATACATCATAATAGCTTCTTTGGGGGCTCTTCTCATTGGGTTCCTTGTGATTAACCCAGCAAACTCTTAGATGCCAAAGATGTTAGATATGACATTATGTGATTTTCTGGTTATTTGATTTGTACCTGGTTGCTCGTTTGCGACTCCTTTTCTGGGGATTGCATGGTAACTGCTTTTTATACGTTGTCAATCGGTTGCAGCTCCTGATGTTTTTTAACCTTTATGCTTTATTGATTCTCGTATGCTTGAAGGAGGTTTCTCTTTAAAACCTTAAGAGTGTTTCCATCATCCTATCAACGTCACACCCTCTCCTGTGTATACACTCTTTTGAATTAGCACTTCGAAATTCACTGCAATTAAAACTTTTATTCTTTCTGGTTGCAATTTTACACTCTTGGCTTCAGCTAAGAGAGACAAAAGGTTTTTATTCTGTGCACTTTGGTTAATTTTTGAGAGATTTCAAGGAAGAGAAGATTAATGACTTCGTTTTTTTTTTTTGGGCATTACACATTGCTTTTGTATTTCTTGATGTTATAGCTTTCCATTTGTTTATATTAGATTTGCAAACTATAGATAATTAGCAAGGCAAAAAATATATTGCTGCTTGATTTAGAAGTCCCTGATGGTACCAGAGAGGAAATGGCTTATTTCATATCTATTACTGGTGAATAAGAATGATTTGAATTATAAAAACATGCACTTCTAATACTGTCAAAGAATTAGGAATCGGTGTTGCTTTAGCCTTATCTCTAAGGATGTTCTCCTTGTGCAGGTTATCTAAAAGTTGAGCGAGGTATAGCACTGAGGATGTGTCCAGATTCGGTGCTTTATGAAAAATCAGAAAACTTTTTCCTTGTCCAGGTTTACAGAAGCTCTTGTCCAACACCGCCAGCGTGCTTTGGTCAATGCTGATTATCGGATCATTCTCTGGCAATTGCCGGTTTGGGGCAACTGCCACGGAGGAAGGGTCCATGGTAGGGTTCCAAGATTTCCTGAAACTCAATTTGAGTTGCTTAGGAGTCAATTTGAGTTGCTTATGGACTGTTTTGGACTCCCATATGTGGACTACGCTGGGATCCATCCACTGATGACTACGCTAGGTCAGTGTAGTTGGGCTTGGGAATGGAATTCACACATGATTACGCTGGATTTGGAAACTCAAAGTTCTTTTAAGCAAGAATTTTTGCTCTGTTTTTCGGTTCTGGACAAAAGCTTCCTCTTTGGTCCTTAACTTTCTATTCAGCTACCATTTTTTTTAATCAAAAGGGTAACCGTACAAAGTAGTAAAATTAGCTTGTCATTCATCCAACATTCCAAATTCCACAATAAGTTTCACTGTGAACTACATCCCCAAAAGAGCAAGCCTGTGTGATTAACAAACTTAGAAGCCAAAGAAATCCAACTAAGTAGCTCCAATTAGTCATTACAGTAAGCGCTCCAATGCACACCCCTCCCAAAGTTGCAGCCGCTGGAACGTATCGGTTGGGCTCCTTTTGCAGATTGGATGGTCGGGCATCGCCATTTGTCGTTACGGCCACGGCCAGGACCAGCAGTGCGGAATCCTGGCCAACATGATTACGCTAAATGATAAACCCTATAAGCGTAATTGAGGCGCCGTGTTTGAAAATCATTGCAACCATTGTTACCATTTTTTTACTGACGTCTCTGCATTTTCGTTCCTGTCACGTCACATACGAAACGACGTCACGCAGAGGAGACAACATTAATTGTGGACCGTTCTATGGACATTAATTCGATCACGCAGAGATCATTGACTTAGATATGTTGAGGTTGAATGTGAAGGCTAGTTTTAAGGGGTATGTCGTTAATCTTTGGATTCCATTTCCAAGGCCCAACGAGGATCTAAGGGATATTAAGAATTTGATAGTACAGATGGTTGAAGAAGCAAAGAAAAATGGTCCATAGCTGTCCAGCAAGTACGTTTTTTCTTATAACTGAAACATTTATTATTTTTGTTGAGATAGTTTTGAATTTGTGACTTATTGAGAGTGTAAGATGCACTCCTAATGTTGGTTTCATGATCAAAATTGTTGCTTCTAAACCTTCTATTAAGGCCCAAATTTGCAATGAACAACAGGATTGTGTTTTGTATTTTAAGTTTGAGCCTGGTTAATGTGTTTTTAATGTTCCAAGGTTTAATATTTTCATGTGAAATATTATATATTGTAACATGTAACTGTAGTGGAGGTACTAATAGTAGTTAGAATTTTCAGGTGCCCTTTGAGCTTGTGGATTACATTTTGAACTTTTCCTGTTTATATGTGTCTTTTTAATCTTTGCATCTTGAACATTAAGAATCAACATCTGTGAATGTACAGGTCTTCTGTAAAGGTATTTTATCTAGCCCAAAGATACTACAAACTTAAACACCAAGTTAGCATATTTTATTGAGTTTACACATTTTTTCTTGGTCCTTTTTGTTTTAAATAGAAACATTGACCTATATTAAACTTAAAGCATAAGCTTATTTTTAATGATGTTAATGGTAGTTATGGTCACAATGATCATTAATGCTTTCCCAATTTATTGTTGTTTGTAGACCTCACACAATAATGTTGATTTGTTAGTAAAGATGTACTTAATGAGCCCTCCCCTTTCTCTCATGGCTTAGTTTTGTTGATTTGGTGAACTTGTTAATGACGGTATATTGTTTTTACTATTGTGTGTTGCACAATGCAATCGTGGGTTTGGACATTTATGTATGTATATCGTTGTATCGTTGTGCAGTGTGATTAAAGCTACATGTCAATTTTAAACTCTTATGTTTTACACATGTTTCATATAAACATAAATGGTAGATGTAACAAGGCCATAAACTAAAACTGGTAGAAAAAACATGATGTAATGATAATCGTAAACCAAGGTATATGCATATAAGTGAAACTCATAGACAATGCTACTAGGTAGATTGGCTACAATATCGGTGCAAGGACAAAAAGAAGAGTTTGTTATGCTCATTAGTTTTAAGCCCTGGTAAGCTATAATATCACCAATTTTAGGCCTTAGCAGCTGATTGTCCATATGTTGTCTAGCCAATATAGTATAATGCAACATGATATAATGTCACGAAATTAAACCAATGGCCATTAGCCAAAGAAGGGATAAGATATTTACTGCAAACTTGTTGCGTAATCTTCGATAGATTGATGGGCTTTCCTTGTGTGATCTTGGTTTCACCATTTTCCTTATTCAAATTGGTAATTAGTAGGTACTCTCGTTGATCAGTTCGCATCTTAGAGTTGTTGTTACTAGCATTATAGATGTTCTTGTTGTTGGTTTTGCTTATAGTATTGGACCTAGCTTGAGTTTTGAGTATCTCCTCTTGAAACTCCACCTCTGAACCTTGGTCAATGTTGACATAGTAAATCGATGATATTGACACGTTGTCCTCACAAATGACAATTTTCCCTCCCTCATAGGGCAAGTGAATCTCTTTATGTAAAGGTAAATGAGATTGTGTGGAGCTTCGCTAACCATGGCCTTCCTAAGATCAAGTTGAAGCCCAGTGTCTCTTCAACCATTAGGAAGTTAGGGGATGTAGGGAATTGCTCACCGACTATGAAATCCAAGGAGATGGAACCTCACACTGCTACTCATGATTCATTAAATGAGTTGAGTGCTAAGGTGGTGGTCAATTGGATATTCTTGGTTAAGCCTAACTTATCAACAATGGAATATCGTACTACATTAGTTTTTGCCCCATCATCTACATGAACATGATGAACTTTATATCTGCCAATGTGTATGGTAATGAGGAGAGGAGTGGATAGCACTTCTTTACTTCAAGAGTCAATCTTGACTTCACTATCATGGAAGTTGAGCATTGGTTAATGCCCATTTTCCCTAAGTAAAGCCTGCTCAATGATAGAGTAGATTAATTCTCTGTTGGTAGGCATGTCTCCACTCATAGGGATAGAGGCTACCACCTAAGCTAGTGCATCTTTATGAGCTAGAGAAGTCATGACCAAATCATATAAGTTTGGTGATGTATTCTTTTGCTTAAGGGACCATTTGGCTTGGTCCATTATTGAAAGGAAGCTATTCTCATTATGTTTTGGCCTTAGTGGTTCTAACCTCCTCCATCCTTCCTAGGGTTCACAACTTATGTTTTAGTGGATGTGCCTTGGGCCCCTTGTCCATGGATGTGGTTGATCTTGGTGTAGGTCTTGGTTGGTTACCTTCAATGGGCTTATTTATTGGTTTGGTGACAAGTTTTTTTTTGCCACCATTATGATGGTGATTTCTTGCTAACCTCTAATTTTTGGGCCACTATAGGTGGGCTTTGGTCATCAGTTGTTGAGGCTTACTTGTTGAAGGTGGAGGAACCTAGATAATGAATGGTTCCCTAGGTTTTGAAGCGCTAGCAACTCATTGACTACATTGTGATGTTGAAGCCACTAAAGGAGGGACACATATGATAGAAGACTTCTTAGGAGGCCAGAGGAGGTGGTAACAAATGACTCTCTAGGCTTTGTATTTTGGGATCATGGTGGTAGTCTAATGACAAACAATTCACTGGGAGGATTATACCATTTGGTTTTTGTGAATGAGGCTATAGTATAGGAGTTGTTGTTGGTACTTGCAGAGTTGGGCTCATTCAACACCAACTCCCCATGGTCTATCATCTTTTGGATGTCATCCTTTAATGCTAGGAAACAATTAGTGTCATGACCAACCATTTGATGATAATTGCAATAACTATCTAGTTTGAAGTACTTCGGTAGCTTTGGATCATCTTTGGTAGCTATTGTTGTGTCTTTAGCTATGTCATAAAGATGATCATGCCTCTTATGAACCTCTTTAGATAGTTTCTTATGTTGTATATGATTGTTTCTAAGCAACTATTCTAAGAGTTTAGATAGTGTTATAGGAAACCTTGCATACTTAGACTTATGCTTTCATCCAAAGTTTCATCTTGGTTGATTTGGGGCCTAGTAAGTGGATGGTTGGGATGGTTGGGATGGTTGTAACATACAACTATGATCCTTGCCTCTTCCCTTGTTTTGAGTCTTTTGCTACTATGACCATAGTTGTATGTTCTTGTTTGGTTTTATTCATATCCCTCCTTGCATGTTGGTTTTTATAAGTAACATAGACCAAGTCATTACTTGCCTCAATTGCCTCCTTAATGTTCTTAGTTTGTGAGAAGGCTTAGCTTAGTGACCATGGCTCTATGTATTATATCTTTAACTTATAAAGTCATTTACTACTTTCTTGTAGATGGCCAAGAGGTGGATTTTAGTAATAGGCTCTGGGATCTCGTTGATTATTGAGTTCCACCTTTGAATGAACCTTTTGAATGATTTATGTGGTCCTTGCCTCACCTTCATTAGGTGATCCAACATGGCATCTGGCTTCATGTTGTATTTGAAGTCGTTGAAAAATTGGTTAACCAAGTCCTCAAGGGAAGAGATGGAACCTCTAGATAAGGTTTGGTACCAATCTAGAGTCTTTCCCTTTAGATACATGGGAAAAATCCATATTATTGTATGAGACCAAGCTTAAAAGAAGAGGCATTCAAATTGAAAGTTTACTAGATGTGCATTAGAATTCCATTCACCATTTTATTTGATGAAGTTTGGAATAGGAAAGCCTATAAGCAAGGTTAGTTGAGGCACTATAGGGCTTATAGGATCATCCTAGTAGAAATCTAGAACCTTGACCATTTAAATTATGTTGGGCTTAAGTTTCCATAGCTCTTTGGTAAGGTCTTGGATCATTTGGAAAGTTTGATTCAAGACTTGGGGCATCCTGATGGGCTATGGTGTTTATGTTGATAGTTGAGGAAGTTGTGAGACTTATGGTTGAGAGGCTTGTGGCCTTGCAACATGTTGTAGTATCGAAGGGAGACATTATGGTGGTCATTAGTGGGCTAAATAAGGAGAAAGATGTTTGTGCCAACACTTGAGGCACAAAGGGGACAAATGGAGTATGAGATGCTTGTGTTGCTTGGGGTCCCAATGATGGTCCCACTAGTATATCAAAGGAAGATGATGAGATAGACATCACCGTTGTTGGGTGAATGAAGTTAGGTTATGTGGAAAAGGATGTCAATGAGAATAAGGAAGTCGATTGAAACACAAGTTGTGCTTGGCATGTGGTAATGATGGGTGTGAACCCAAACATGGTAGGATAGATAGGATGAGAGTTGGACCAAGAGACTTGTCCTATTGATGAGGTGAGAGACATGGAGCTAGCTTTAGTTGTTTAGGAACCTAAAGATTGGAAAAGACTTCCAATAAAGGTGTTTGGCTCATGTTTAACCTCAAACTCATCTTCCTCTTCTTGATGATCCTTTGAATTAATTCCCTCACTAAACTCATTAACCTCTATGAGTTGTATGAGCATTTATGTGTAAAATTCTATGAGGTACATTTGGTCGTAAAGACATGGAATGTATTCTTTTCCATTCTAGTACATGATTTTGAATTGATTCTTAGTGTTATATTTAGAGCTTGGTGTTAATAATCCAGCTTGTATTTTCACATAGAGAAGGTTGTAGAACTTGTTTATAATCATGAAATTCAAGTTTTTGCCCCTTTATCTATGTGATTACCTTGGTTCTATGACTGCAAGGTCTTTTGGAACATAAACATGAACTACATCTTAGCTAGATGCCATATTTGTTAGGTTAAGGGGCAAGATGGTTGATCAGCTAAAAGACATGATGAAAATGCAATTTTACCTTTTTTTACTAGTTTTAGTAAAAACTTAATAAGTAGGATAATCCACTAACATAGTTGACCAAAAATGAGCAACTAGTGGGAAATTGCTACTAAGAAATACTATGTAGTAGATAGTCATGTACTATGCAGTAAACAGGGTAGTTACCAATTACCTATGCTGAGTGGTAAAAATGGAAAAATCAAAAAGGTTTTATGTGCAACAAAATTGGGTTTTTCCAACAAAATTAGGTATTCCCAAAAAAAATTGTTTTTTCCAATGGAATTGGGTTTTCTCAATAGAAATGGATTTTCCCAATGGAATTGAGTTTTCCCCATGAAAATGGATTTTCCTAATGGAATTGGGTTTTCCCAATGGAAATGGGTTTTCCTAATGGAATTGGGTTTCCCAATGGAAATGGGTTTTCCTAGCAAAATTGGGTTATGGAATGGCAAATCCCAACCAACTATGCTAGGTGGTGAGGGAAGAAATTGTGGTTTATTCCACTAGATTTCCTAGTAGATGAATTGGATTTCTCTAGATTTGGGTTTTCCAAGTAGACTACGCTAGCCCCCAAAAATCCAAAAACTATTGTGAAAATACAACAAAAATCCAACTACATTGGTTTATAAGATTTCAATAGAATATGTTCACAGTTTTGAGAACTTAAAAACATGATAGTTGAAAATGGGTTTTAGACAAGTATTTGGGCAGAGGCCTTCCTTATAGCACTAGAAAACTATTGGTGTTAGAAATTTTAGTTGCTATAATAGAAACCAAAAAATCCAAGCATTGGAACAATTTTAACCCTAAATCCCAAGGGCCTCCAGAAATGGGATTCAAGATGCCCTAGATAGTCTTGCTAATCACCTAAGAAATTAGGAAGATGTAAATGAAAATACAAATAGAAACATAAATGGCTTTGAAAATAGAAATGGAAATCAAGTGGAAAATAGAAATGAATAAAAAATGTTACATTCGAACCTAGTGATAAGGTTCTTTATTGGAATCCCATGCATTTGCCACAATGCACTAGTTCCAAATGTTATGAGAAGAATCTTACATCATCCATTTAACTTTTCCTTCTGGGGCCATGATAATTTACAATTCGATCAACCCTTAAAACCGTATGTTAGTCAAAATATAGCAAATTAACCCTTTCTTGGAATCCCAAGTAACCAACAACACTAATACCTCTACATAAGAACAAGCACATCCATTTTTTAGATCTCATCCTCTCAACTTCATCATGAGGGAGATGACCATTCATTCTAACATCTTAATGAGGCTAATTGATTTTTCACCTTCTCTTTTGCAAAGTCCTTAATATATTTTTTATTTTATTATATATTTAATTGATTATTTTATATATTTTCATTTCTTTTCTTCTTAATTAATTTCATCTAGTCTTGTTTAAAATCTCTAATTTTGTTTATTAATACTACAAATTTTGGAAAGTAATTCAAGATAACTATTGATATTATGATTAATCAACCAAAAGGTCAAAGTTTTTCCTTAGATCATGTTCTCTACTGATACTCTATTAGTTTTTTGGTGGTATCAGGTAGTGAGTTCACAACATTCATTCATCTCATTTATTCCATAAAAAATTGAAATCTTGGAAGCATGAAGGTTCTTTCACATTACAACTAAAAGTTACAATTGATCTTGTTATCCAACAAATGAGGAAAGGATTAAGAGAAAATGGAAAAGAATGTTTCCTCAAGGGGATTTGATGTATTTTTCTTTCAACATCCTTCTTAAGTTCTATGATTTTCTACTTGTATATCATTACTTCCATTTTTGACCATAAAAAGGAAGCATGTCTTTGCATGGTATGGTTTCCATGAAAAAAACAAGAAGAAGAACTAGAATTCAAAGCACACACCTTAAACTAAATAATGGCCTAAAAGCACTAGTTATGGGGCTAGAAAGACATGATACCCATGCTTGTAGACATCCCTCTAACTAAGGTCCTACCTACTTCCTTCTTCTCTTTTCTTCTTCTCTTGGAGTGATGATTATTCTTTGGGGTTATCATGAAGTTTTGATCATCAATGAGGAAGAATATGTTAATGTGAGGTTGTTGTAAATAGAATGGACTTGGTCTAGACTTGGAATGAATAGGTATCAGATTATCTGAACACACTTTTCATCAAGGATCTTAGGTAACTAAGATGCAAATTATCCAACCACCATTTTCTCTCTCTACCATTTGCTTACTTCATTTTCTATCATCTCACTACCTCATACCATAGCGAATTGATATGCTTGTTTTCTAGATAGCATAATCCTAGGATAAGTCCTTCCATGGGTATGGAATTTAACTTAAAACAACCATTCATTATTCTTGGTGCCCATTAACTCCTTACAATGAAGGTATGCAAAGGTGTAATAGGCAAACACCTACTTTGTAAAGGAACCACTTACATTTCTTTGGTCTATCTTGAGTTAAAATCCCTAACAATGGGCTACTTGCTTGATCAATCATCTCAATAGCATTCTAGCATCTAGTTTTGCTTCATTTGATATCCAAACATCCTTCAAGAACTCATCCAATGCATTATAATTACTTTAAATTGACCTAACATACCCTCTTTCATGTTATTTTCACCATTCTATATATTTTTGGCTTTTATTTTGCTCTTGTTTCATCCTAAAACTCATCTAAAATTTCTCTATTTCTAAGTGAAAAAGATAGTTAAGAATAGTTGCATCAATGCATCCCTGTCAATGTAATGGGATGAGTCGATGCAATCTGATCAACACATAATAAAAATATTATAAATACGTATGACACTTAGCTCATTTTTCATCATTCTTTTGAAGTGTTAGAAAATTTTTTGCTATTTTTTAGAGTCAAAGAATCTTCTGAGCACAATAATTCCAAATTTCTTACTTAATTTTGCCCATTTTTCAATCCTCAAGCTATCAGAGGTACACTTTATGTCATGGAGGCCTCAAAACCTAGGTTTTACATGGAAAATCTTTTGAAAGTTTTCTAATTCCGCATAGATATACTATTGAGATAACATTAAAATAATAATCATAAAGGTTTAATATCAACAAAAAAACTTCATTAGCTAGGAATAAAATAATATCATAAGACTACAATCATAAAACCATAACTTAATGATAAATTCATAGTGCCTAAGGAATTAACATAATCTAATATAACAAAGGAAGGTATTCAAAAGGAACAAATTTATGAACTAAAGAGCTAATCATGGATTATGTTTGTGAGTGTAGATGACATCCAAAAGAGGACCACAAGTGGGAGGATCATCGTAGCCTAGGGAGAAGCAATCCTAAGGAGGAAGGAACAAATAACAACCATAACAAAAAATAACTGTATAAGCATGCAACTGAGGCTATGCATGCTATTGGGCCTCTTTGAGAGAACCTTGAGGTGGAATTCATTAGGTAGATTCCTACTATAGAAATGGGCCAATCTAGGTAGGATGAGGTTCTAAGGCCAAAATCTAACTTAGAGGTCACACTCACAAAATTTTGTTTGGAGAAGATCAAAACCAAGGAAGTCTAAAGTTCTATCTTGTAGGAGTTGAACTTTGAATCCTTCTTGGAATTACTACCAAAGGAGGTCAGGATGTAGTTGCATGGGTCTCCTTTGTAGCCCATTCTCTCCAATAGTGGAGAATGGTACATGAGGAAAACCTATCTATTTTAGAAAAATTGATAAGGAGATTCATCAATGAAGATTAAAGACATCATCATCTCATACTTGGTTGAAGCCATTTCTAAAGTTCTTGATTTACCTAACATTGGGACAAATATTATAGAGATTTCCATGTAGGTAGACCCTAAAGAAAATAAAAAAATGAATCCAGTAGTGCTATGAAATGGATCATAAGAAGTATGGTACCTTGAAGAAGGTGAAGAGAGCTTACTTTAAGATCATAGCCTATCATCTAAATCCAATGGTTAGGCCAAGTAAGCTAATAGCCTTCTCTACTAGGGCATGTGTGGATCTAAATGGAAAAATTTTCTATCATCATACCCCATCTCATCTTACTAGAAATTTAAAAGCATTTTAAGAAAAATAAGAAGGATAGGAAGACACTACCTTTCACATGCTCAATCCAAAAATTATGCAAAAGGGGAAGAATAGCTTGCTATTCCAATGATATGATATGTCATGCTTCTTCTTCATCATGGCAAGAGATAATGAAGGATAAAGCTGCTACAAAGATTTAGGAAGAAGATTAGCCACCACCACCACCATCACCTATAGCCCTAAGAAAAAACACTAAAAATTCTTATAGCTACTAAGTGTCATAGGCTACTTCAGGAATAATAGTTGTAGTAGCAACAAGGATTTGCAATTGGTAGGGAATTTATGCATATACTATCTAGCGATGAGACATTTGAATGACGTTGCAAGGATCATTAGCTAGCTAGACAATGAGATGAAACCACTATTCTTTGCACAATGGAACTAGGCACCTATTAGACCTAATTCAAGTGTTAGAGAGGTCGCTATGTCCATTCCCAAATATGCATTTTCTAAAATTTTGTAAAATATAGTAGCCTTTGCTATCATGTTGGAGAAAGGAGAAGGGACAAAAATCCTAGTAATGATACATAAGGACCAAGAGATACCAATAGAGATGATGGATGATAGAGTTTCAAAAGCCCTTAATGCTTTGGTTGCATCAATATAAGATACTACTATTATGGTAGATATCCATGCATTAGCAGTAATAGGGAGTGACTAGATTATTTATGTGCAACATGAAGAAGTGTTGAAATGACTGGTGAAATATAGACAACTACTTTTGGAGATCTTTAGTCACCCAAATGGCATCATAGCCAACCATTTATAGTTGATAGAGATAAGGATCAAGTTGCTTGTTGGTAATGTGTAACTTAAGGAGGTTACCATGACCAATCAATGATTGTTCATCAAAGTTGCAGAACTACAAGCTTGTCTCTTCGATGCTACCATTCTACGACCTAAGCTAACATAAGATGAAGCTTTCCAATAGGTTCAACAAAAGCATTAGGAGGCCAAGAATGTGAAGGAGATGGTGATATTTGACATGTTCATATTAGAGACCATGGCAAACAACACTAACAAGCACTTGTTACTAGTTCATAAGGAAAACTTAATTCTCATTAGAGATAACCATCACTTATGAAATGATAAGTAAAAAAAGAGCCAAATGATCTACTATATCTATCTATAGAATGAGTAACTTGCTAAGATAAACTTGGATTTGAGAAGGTTGGTAGCAAAAAATAGGAATCTCTCAATTGAAGTGGTTTGTGTCCTTTACTAGAAGACTATATATGAGATAGCAACCATGAAACGTGAGGCCCTAAAATTTGAAAAGTGAAGAATCACTACAAGAACTAGGTTAGATTACTCAATGAGGTTAATGAAAAGGAGATCATATTGACCAAGGTGAAGGTGAATGAGGCTATCTAGCAACTCCAGCAAAGAGGTGATGTGTGGAATCTCATATTTGATGGACTAAATGCATATAATGAAGCAAAAGTCCACTTGAAGGAGTTGTAGATCAAGGAGCCAAGTTCATAAATCGTTTCAACCTCTACTATGTAAACCTTGCAATGTTGATAGTACAGAGGCTAAGAAGTGAATTGAAAAAGTAGGTTGCTAGCTTCTACCTTGTCTATAAGATGGAGTTCAAGCTTCACAAAGATACAAAACAAAAGTTGAAGACATCCAACATTGAGCTTGAATTTCTCAAAATAATTTTCATAAACTAATGAACTATTTCTGATAACCTAACAAGAAGGATGATTGAATACCAGGAGCTATAGAACATTATTAAGACATTCGATGCTAAATGGAAAACATTAACATCCTAGTCTATCAATGTAAAGGAATTGTTTCATTCACTATCATACCTATCGAACATTCCTACATTGGCTAATCTAGGTGAAGTAGCCTAGACTATCTATGAACTATGAAGTAAGGAGAAGAAAATGAAGGCACTTCTAGATGCCTTCAAACTTCTAACAACAATGGTAGCATTAACAAGGGAGCCTGAAACTCTAGTAGCACTAGGATGCAATGAATTTGACTCATAGGAGCCTCTACCTCTAGGCACCATATGAGGCTTTATCATGTCTTCATCTATTTAATAGATGCCTACTAATTTTTGTCTAGGTATCAATTTTTTTTATAATTTGCATCTATTTTTTATTCCCTACAATATAACACTCAGACTTAGTTAGTCAATAAAGTTCCATACTTCTCTAAATTTTATAAGAAATTCAATCCCAATTTTGTTCACTCGAGGATGAGTTCTTAATAATTCATATAAGTATGATCAAGTATTAATAAGATGATTTTATCAATGCATGCCTATTGACATAGCCTCATTGATGTAGCCATGTCAACGTATCCCAAGATATGTTGATACACATACATCTATGCTCATGCAAGAATTACCTATATAAATACATACATCCCTCACATTTATGACACCTATTAGTCATAGCCTAGCCAAACTCTTATAGTATCATTTCACAGAAGTTAGAATATTTTTTCTTTGAGTGTCCACAACATGGATTCAAGTGATTGTATGGCATTTTACTCAATTGCATATGTATCTAGACATATTTATATGAATAAAAATAAAATCAAGATTTCTTCTATCCATTACACTACTTGGAATAGCATAACTTTACTTTTTAATAATTTACTTTACATGCATTTTACTTTCCTAATATTAAGAAATTAACATTATAGTTCATAAGCAACTTAAGTTCATCCACTTTAAGCATAATCTATTAATGCTTAATCATCTCAACAATGAATACTTGGTACACCCAGTAGTATATACTTGGTAACCTGGTAGAGTTAATATATGTTCAAGATGTATATGGAAAGGAGGAACGGATACTTAATGTTAGGCTAGTTAGTTAATTAGTAAGTTGATTTAAATATTAAATCTTTATTCAGTTATTCATTTAGCAAGTAGGAGAAAATAATAAAAATCATAAGAATAAATTGCTTATGCCTCAACCACACTTAACCATACACATAGATTAACACAAGTGTCGATTGGGAAGACAACAACTTAGAACTACATAATTCATCATCTAGGAATATTAGCCACTTAGGTAAATAAGTCTATAGAATTTGACTTGATCATTCACACATGCTAATATTTCATATGGTTGGCCATAGGAAATACTAGTTTCTCATCACTAATCCTTCTTATGATAACTCAAGTTTTCATAGTGAAAATCTTATTTAAAGTCCTAAATGATTTCCCTAATAATTCATTTCCATGCACCCACTTTTCTATTATTTTTGAAGAGCATCAACTTGTTCCTTATATGATGAAGTCGACATTTTCAACACTCCCTTGTATGCTTAGCAAGATTTTCATGTTTGGATAAATTTCATAAGAAAATAAATACTAAGCTAAAAAAAATCGTTAAGATCCAGTTTTTGACTTCAAAATATAAAGCCAAATTCACCTATTTTTATACTATAAAAGAATAATTATAAGTTATTTTCTAAATGAAAAAATGGATATAAACCTTGTGTTTCATTCAACTTATTTTAATTTTAGCCTAATAAATATCTCAAGGATATCATGATATTTCTCTTATATTTGGATTTGTGCTATCTTTCAATTATGAATTTAAGTATAAGGATTGTTGATGAATTGTATTTTTGTTGGGTCCCAATATTAGATCACAAGCTATGTTATCGGATATGTGATGTTGTGGGATGTATGCCTACTTATAAATACAACACTTGAACATATGATTCATCCATTCCATTTCTTAGTTGTAGTGAAGCTCTTACACGTTTCCTTTTAGAGGTTAGAGTATTTTCTAATTGCCCATAGTAGGAGTTAAAGAAGTGCACAGATATTTATTCGAGCATTAATGTAGCTAAGCACTCGAGTGTGAATGACATTAAAGATAAGCTTTTTTGATCAAACCTTGCAGCACTTGAAATAGATTAATGTTTTCTTATGAATTTATTCATGAAATTTACTTTAATGAATTTTAATGAAGTAATCAATATCAGTTAAATAGAAAACATAAGTATGATCACTTCAGGCATACATCTAATGCTTGGTAATCCTAGTAGTGCTTAAGGCTTGGTAACCTAATACATTATAACATGTTCAGGATGTGTACAGAAATTGGGAACAGATGCTTATGTTAGGATTAGTTAACTATTAGATAGTTATTAGTTTACTTAAGAATTTAATCACTTTATTTTTATTCCTAAGTGACTTAAATCATAAAAGGATAAAATGATAAAAATCATATTCCTTAGTTATAATTAACTATAAACTTCTACTTCGCAAGTGGAACTTGGAAGACAATGATCACAATAGTTAGATTCAGCTCCTAGAAATAAATGTACATAGAGAGATAAAGTCTATGGAATTTGACCAAATCACTAAGTGAACGCTAGTGGTTCATATGATTAGGCATAGTGTATACACATTGCTCATCATTAGCATCATCGTCAAGAAATTTAGTTAGCTATGTGCACTATCTCAGTGATGAGCAATGAAGGTATACGCTAAACCATATGAATCATGAAGCATTCATGCATGATCTAGTTGAATTCCTTAGACTCTATAGTTTCCCAGATAGTAGTCTTCTAGGAAGTCAACCTTGCCCTAATGGTCATTCTTTATCTTCCCAATTACACTTGTGATGAACAAGGGTATGGTTAAGTGTAATTGAGGCATATGATTTTTATTCTTTTATGTTTGATATTCCTTAGTGCTTAGAGTCAAGAGATGAAGTAAGTTAATAACTAATTTATTTTCACTACTTGACTAATCTCTAACTAGTCCTAACATAACCATCCAGTCCCACTTTCAATACATGTCTTGAACCCACATATCTATTGCTGGGTTACCAAGTGCTACACTACTAGGAGCACTAAGCAATAATGCTACTAGGATTACCAAGTGAATATGTGTTTATGCTCAAAGTGGTCATACTTATGTTTTTAATCTATGTAGCTTAAATAATTAACTAATCACTTACATTCTAGTTTAGCTTAATTTTTCTTAGTTAATTGCATATTTAATGAAAATAATAAATGCATAAATAAATCATTAATCTATTCTAAGTGCTACAAGATTTGATCAAAAGGCTCATCTTTATTGCTATACATACTAGTATGGTTCAAGTACAATAGTGCTTGAATAAAGATCCATACACTTTCTAAATCTTGTTGTAGGCACTCAGAGAAATATTCTAAATTTCAAATGGAAAAACTACAAGAGCTCTACTACTACTATGACTCTCCTCCCCGTAAACATGGATGTGAGCTTGTATTTATAGTTTTTATTATAAGGCTATGTTGACAGGGCCCCATAGACATAGCAAATGCTACATCGATGTAGCCCCATCAATGGGGAAATGCCAAATAAATGAGGCCCCATCAACTAGGGCCCATTGATGAGGCCACGTCAATGGGGGTCCATGAACATGACACTTTGATGCTCATCATACCCCCATAACTAAATGAATACTCGTTGTCAAGTTCCTTTACAAAATCGAAAAGGTATGGAATTACTAACTAACTCTTGACATAAAAAATTGACATGACAAAATTGAGTGCCCAAGTGTACAAATAAACACATTACAAAAATTGTGGTATTGATGACACAAAATTGAACATCATGATATGACTAAAAAAATTGGACAACACATCCTTTGATGACATGAAGATGGTAGAGAAGATCATACAGTCCTAGGTAGTGGAGGATCTTGAAGTTCTAAAGGACCTTCATTAGCTTTGGGCATGTATGGTGGTTGAGGTAGTTATGACTATCTTGTTGTGGCTACAACTTCCAATAGAAGGCAAAAGACATTTAGTAATACCTTCATCTTCTCCTATTTACTCAAAGGATCATCCATAGTCCATGCAACATCAACAATGTGGGCTGGAATGGGGATATTCCATAAATAGGGAATTACTAGAAATGACTCCTTTACATTGACAAATCAAGTAGTGAACTATTTGTGTTTGACATCAAACACCTTGATTACATTTTGTAGCTCTTGGTAGTCATTCATCCTTCTAGCCAAATTCTTGGTAGTAGATATTTGATCAGTGTATTTGCACTTGAGAATTTCAAGTTTAGAATTTTTCACTATAAGCTTTTTCTTGGTGTCTTTGTGATGCTTGAACTTGGCCTCGTACAACAAATATGAGCTAGTCACCTACTTCTCTAGTTTTGACTATGGCCATGCAATAGTCAACATGGCTAGATTTGCATATTAAAGACTAGTAAGCTTCATTTATTTCATCATCTTCTCAATTTGTAACTCCATGTAAATTTTCACGTTATTGTAGGAATCTATCCCATCAACGATAGGTTAGCATAATTCTCTTCCTTGTTAGAGCTGCTGGAGGGTTTAATTTACTTTTGGCTTCATCAACTGAATGTATTTTTCATTCACTTCTTTCTATAGTCTATCCTAATGTCTTTAATGATCCTTGACTCTCTCAAATTTGAGAGACTCTAATTTTTAGGTGGCTATCTCAATCCTAGCCTTCTAGTGAAGAGCACGAACCTGCTCCATGGAGAGGTTTCTATTTTTTACTACCAATCTCCTTAGTTTTGTATTCACTCTAGCTAGTTGCTTTGGCTGTTGATGGATGAAGTTGGCTAATTGTTGTTTGTGCTCATCAACATTCCATAGGCAATGGTTCTCTATGGTCAATTATACATTATCCTAGAAAGTGTGATCCTTTTGAATTTTGTGTTGTGTGGCCTCTACCAAGGATCAGTAGAATACCACTGTCTCCATCGCATACTCAACCCCTTCAAGTCTAGTGTGAGGTTGTTCAATAGCTTCATCTCTTGTCAATGTCAGGTTGAGAAATGTAGGGTTGGTAATTTGGGCTCTTAATTCAGCAACTTCAGTAGCCAAACATTTGTTCAGCTCCTTGGCTATTTTGAGTTTTTTCTCCAAGATGATGTTTTTGCCCCTTTCCTCAAGTAGCTCTGATTGGGTTATAGTACTATTGTCTAAATGATCAAAGACATCTGGAAGTAGTTTCTTAGTTCCTAGTAGTTAGTCCAATAGTTTTTTATGCTATGCTTCATTTATTCTACTGCTTATGGTTCCTATAGACATCTACACATCCTTTAGTGTAGTGATGTCTAGTATAGATACCATAGGTTCATTGAGGGTTTTCGCTATTCTATTAGCAACCATCTCTATTGCTATCTCTTACCCTTGGTGCTACATCACCAACACTATTTCCTTCTCACCTTCCTCCAAGTGCATTAAGAAGGTTGAGGCATTCCCAGAAATTTTTGGGAGTGGTTGCTATTTTGCAAGAGATACCATGACCTCTCTAGCACTCGGATTTGATCTCATAGACAACAACATTCTTTGGGCCAAGAAAATGGATCCAAATCCACCCATTAGGATTATTATTTAGGCCACCTCATTTAGGTGATTCATTTTTGGTTTGTACACAGATAGGTTCCTACCACTCATGCCTGCTTATTACTCTTGTTCATTCAAGAGCCATTCTCATTATTCATGCAATCATTGGGATGTTGCATCGACATCTAGCATAGTTTTTTGAGTGGTAGGTGGAGGTGGATTATTCTTGGCCCCTTTCCATTTTAGGCCATTTCTCCCTTAGTTGAGATGGTCCTTCTTCTTACGTGTGCTTCCCTTTTGATGCCATCTATGGTTATAACACATCCATGGATTAGTAGATATAATGTGTAACTTTAAATTTTTGAATATCTTCTCTTATTAGTTAGCTCTAGTTTGGCTAAGGTTGGACCATGGTAGATTAATTATTTTATAAATTATTTATTGTAAATATCATCAAAGCTTTTTGGAATGGTTTAACTCTTTTAATATGATATTTAATAGTTGATTTCCTAGTTAAACCTTTGTGGGAGTTAAAAAAATGATGAAAACTTTTTTGTCAAAAATGGCCACACTTGTGGCCCCATGATGAAGAGCTTAACTCTGGTAGCTATACGGTCAAAGAATGGAGTGATTTGGATAAATGATTAGGAAGTTATGGCTCTAGAAGGTTCTGGGCTTTCAAATTTTAAAAAACTCCCTTGGCATTTGTGAGAAAATATAAAAATTTGCAAGTGGGATCATATATATATATACTTTTTCCACTACGTCAATGGGACCATGTATATGAGGTGTTGTATATACATTTGCTCCATCGATGGGGCCTCGTATATAGAGCCCATAGAAAAAATTTTGAAATTAAAATTTTTCAATGAATTTGGGGTTCATGGAGTCCCAAAAAATCCAAGAATATGATGAAATCATTAAAGAGGATCTTTGAAAGCTCAAAAATTCAAAAATTTAATTGAGAATATTTTTATTGAAAAACACACGTAAAGGAGCACATGGTTTGATGTAGAAGATAGGTGTACAAAAGATTTTGATTACAAGAATGCCTAAGGATAAGGTGCTTAATCAACCCAACCAAGAGATATGCAAGTGGGTCCTCCCCATAGTAGGAACATGCCCTATTTGCCCTTGCATAACCTCAACCTAAGGAGTTTGTAGGCTCCATAGGTGATTAATGGTTGATGGAAGCTAAGGACCAAAACCTAGAAGATTCTACCAAAAAATTCAAGCATGTCAAACAAAGATACTAAATCAAGAACATAAACACTAGCAATGAGGTGAGTTATGAATAGTATAGATGGATGATTGAGAAAGTGGAATGAAATTTCGAATTGAGGTTATAATAAGTCCATTGTGAAGTTTTATGTTTAAAATGACCTAATAAGATTCATCTTTAGTCCAAACCAAACCCAACTTCTTTCAATGACTTTGCATTGCCACTCCAAGACCAATCCACCCCCTTAAGACACAAGAGTTCTCCCATAGAACAACCATCATTCCATAAAGAGATGAAAAAAATTAGGAAGTGAGAGAGGGCTTTAGTTAGAAGAGACCTTCAAGCATGGGTAACATATCTTTCTAGTCTCATAACTAGTTCTTGTAGTCCATTTATTTGTCTAAGGGGTGTGCTTTGAATTCCCATCATGTGTTTCTTTTATTTTTTTTCTCTCTTTTTTCTTTTCGATGAAAACCATACATGCAAAGGCTTTATTCAACTTCTTGTTATTAGTTGACACAAAATGGTAAGAATTCTATGAAAACACTCAAGCACCCAAGAAATTAGAAAAGTACAAAGAGTGTTGAGTCCCCTTGAAGTCACACCCTATTCAAACCTTTGAATCCTTCACAATGATAGAAACTACCAAGGTCACAAATTTATTAAAAGTTTATTTAATGAAAAGGAACCTCAAACTTCCAAAACAAAGAAAACCATAGATTTTTTGGATAGGTGGTTTTCATGGACTCACTACCTATTCTATGAAAAAGAAACCATTGAAACACCATAGAAATTGTGAATCGGCCTCAGGCGAAGATTCACGATTCGGGTGAAGGTTCGAGACAGAAATCTAGAAGACAGAGATAGGGAAAAGAGGCACGCAGTATCAAGTTTCCAAGTTCCTTACAGATTCCAATCTTACTATGTTTTCTTTCTTTACGCTACATTACGCAACATAGTGTAGTGTCGCTCAGCGTAACTTTGTTTAACATAGCCCGATAGCAGAAAGTAACTTACTTTGGCAAGTTTAACGATGTTTAAAGTTTAAGACTTGTCACATATTCTGCTAAGTCTTTCGTTCAAGACCGAGTTTATGCTCCGTCACACAGAGTAGCGTAACAAGCTTCAAGAAAAGCAAAGTCAGAGTCGAAAGAAGTGCAGCAGATGGACTTCTTCCTTTTCACAGATTGGTTGATTTAAGCTCATTACGCTACGCAGCGTAGGCAAGCGTAAATTTATTGTAAAGTCGATCATCTTACGCTCTATTTTTCTTTGCAGCACAAATAAGTGTAAAATAGCTTGAATCAACTACTTTCATGTTTTATTACGCTCTTCTATGCAACGTAGCGCGAACGAGCGTAATGCAGATCACCAGACACATGCCTATTATCCATACACACAATACGCTGATGAGCGTATTGTGTGTAATCGTGAAGCAGCTTTAGTGGAAGTGGTCGACAGCGTACTTTGCCTTCCTTCCCAAAAATTTGACACGACATGATCAATTTCAACATAAATTTTACCAAGTCAACGGTATTTTGAAGGTTCGAGACACGTGTCATCAGGGCGATGCCTTCTCCACATGTTTTCGAACTTATAAGTACTCCAGTTGGTGAAGAAACAGAAAAGAAGAGGAGGAGTAGCTTCAACTTCTGGTAGCATTATCTTTTAGCAGAGACAGAAGACATTTTGCTTGAGCATTGGCAACAGGAGTGATTAGTCCTTTGGCGAAAATATAGCTCTCTCCATCGGCGATCATTGACGGTTTTGAGCAGAGACTACCCAAAGCAAAAGGAGTAGATCAGAGATCGAGAGATCATTTGGTGTGGTTGGCAAGATCTATTGATCAGATACAGTTGATCGATAGATATTCAGGCTTGACCTTCCTTGCATCCCATCTTTGGCTTACGAGGTAGATCGGACTCCATTTTGTACTCCTTGTTGAATAGTTTTCTTGTTATTTTGTGTATGCTTTGCACAAGATAAGCGGAGCCTTTCCATTGGAACTTTGTATATAATATACTCAGTTTTTTCTTTCAAGTCAAAGTACAAATCTTGGAATTGCGCATTTTTCTTAAATCCGATCCTTCTTGTCATGTTGACATTATCGTTATTCCAATCTATCTACATCATTTTCTACTCCTTTTACGATTCATCAAATCAAATCATTTCACGGAACATCTATAATATTCATCAATTTACTGATTGAGTAAGTCCCTATCTAATTGACAAGACCGTTCAGGGCACCGTGGATTCATTTTTCCCAGCACGGCCCTCGCATGGATCCGTGGTTAAGACTGTGTACATAGATCTTCGTTTGGTATTTTCCAGCTACCAACATTTTCCGTCGTTACAGTTTTTTGGCACTAGAAGGAGGGCCTAGGCTCCGATTCGTATTTTTTATGGGTAGCCCTGTAAGCGATCTATACCCGCGTCTCTAAAAACGTAAACGTAATACCTCTAGGGAAGTTTACGAAATATCCTGTGGTGTAGATCGATCACAGTAACAATTCCTTTGTAATCCTACAAGTTAAAAAGCCTAATCGTGATCTTCTTTGTTCGTCACCTGTTAGATCCAGTCACTTACTATCGTTAATCTATCTGACCAATGGATTCTGCAAACGCAACCATAGCTGCCATGACCACAACCGATTTGGGTGCCACATCTGTGAATCCCATCGCCACCACTAGGCTAGCTTCTGGCATTATAGGACCTCAGGGACTGTCACGCTATTCGTTGAGATTACAGGGCAAAGATCCTGTATTCACCCTCGTGACTCCTGAGGAATATAATTTCATCTGTGTCAAGATCCAGGCAAAGCTTTCCCTTAGCCGAGCCGAGATTGAGGCAAAATGAAATTTTGAGCTGGTCCATAGAGGGGTTCAAGATTTCATCCCTACCACCTACGACATTATCCCATTGACTGAGCATTATCACAAACTCTTGACTCAACTCATTATGGCTAGGAGTTAGGCTACACGGTCCATGCTAGAACCACAAAATGGGGAAGAGGAGAAAGATGAATTTGCAGCCCAGTCTGAACATTCGTATCATACTCTTAGTCCCCATACATACATAAACCCCCTGTTTCCTTTCACCGGGGAGGCTGCCCCTCTCAACTCAGTCACAACCACCCAAACCCACATTCCTATCATCTCACTAGCCACTACGTAATCATCAGTCTTGCAAGTGCAAATGCCATCTCAGAATAATATGGGGGCAGCCTCATCGCCACGTGTAATTAACATTCCGTTGGTGGTACCTATGTCCATTGCACCCTACTTCATCCCCCAAGTCCAACCTCATGCCATGCCTACAACCTGCCCAGTACAAAATTCGGTGCAAACCTTTCCGGTGCAACTCTTTGCAAGGCAAAAAATTGCCACCACTGTTCAATCACAGTAATCCATTCAACAAACCACGGCCGATCAGTGGATCCCTCCCATCTCACACAATAAATCTATGTTATACAGTGTGCAACCCTTAGCTGCACCCACCACGCATGTCTCACAATACCCTTACAATCTTCATACGCACCCGGCAACAACCAATCCCTCTACTTAGCCTAGTGGGTGGTGGTTTCCATAGGTGGCCCCATCTGCAGGGATAGCCCCTGCTACACCACCTGTCAGCCAAGCCATCACTACGTTCCCATTGCCTGGCACAACGCTCCCTGTCCAACCCCCGGCTCCTCATGCGCAGACTTCTTCATCACCAAGTCTAGACCAAGACTTCTTACTTATTCAGACCCTTACTGAGGAAGTCAAACACCTTAAAGCTGCTGGTTCTGATACCATACAGATCATGGATTTCTATTAGGATGATCCCATCAGTCCAGCAGTTCCTATGCTGTCATTGCCCCCGGGGATGTCTCTACCTCATTTTACCAAATATAATGGGGAAGGTGATCCCAACACCCACTTGGTCACCTTTAGGTCTAAATCCTTGCTGTTACAACAGTGGCCACATACTATTATACGTGTCTTTGCAATCTCGCGGGCAGGCAAGGCCTTGGACTGGTATCGAGCCCTCCCTCGTTCTTCCATCTCATCCTTGGAAGAACTTCTGACACAATTTGTGACTTGTTTTAAGTACAATTTGAAACCAGAGGTCACATTAGATCAACTCATGGGGGTGAAACAAGACTCACTCGAGCTAGTCCAAAAGTTTATACAACTATGGAGCGCCACTCTGAACGAAATCTGTGAGCCTATCGTGGAAGCCCACTTGCTCGCTATCTTCAAAGGAGCGGTTAACGACTTCATCAAATCTAAGCTGTATTACCTTGCCCCTACCACCTTGAGTCAGGATTTTGCCCAAACTAAGAGCATCCAGGATGTTGCAGAGGCTAGCAGAGACCTAGCGTATGTAGTCTATAAAAATACTAACAATAAGGGTAAGGACAAAGGTAAACCAACAAAAATGACGGTAGCTGCGCTAGCTGAAGGTGCTAAAAACAAGAACAAGAAGACACCTACGGCGTCCCCCGAGACTACAGCTAGCATAACCAGCACCAGCCAAGACACACTTGCCCCTGAAAAGCCCCCCAGCCAAAGCCAAACTTTGAGTGTAAAGATCGTTCAAAGTATACAACCCTGCATGTAAAAAATTCAGAACTGTTGAAACAATTGTTAGGGGCATGATACATTCAGAATAAGAAGGTATCTGAAGAAGATCTCCAGCGTCACAGGTGTCATTGTGAATTGCTGAAGAACCCTTCTTTAGCCTTGCCTAATGAACCACCAGTTCCGAGGTCTTTTAGGCTGGACCATTTTTGTGACTACCACCAGTTGTGTGGTCACGATACTGATTACTCCTGGGCATTGAAAGAAGACATTCAACGCATGATTGATGATGGTTCCCTAAAACTAGATGGCAATAATCCAACATGTCCTAAAAATCAGGCGTTGCATGTGTACAAGGACCCGTTAAACGCAAACAACGCACCGTACACAATCAACGTGGTAAGTACGGACGGTGAAGGAAAGGTACCACCTAAATAGCCCTTCTTTTTACGCATACCTCCTACTTCATCCTAGGGGGCAAGCTCTTCACCGATAGCTAGCGACGTCCCAAGGCCACCCTTTGTTATCCAGGCATCCACTCCAGCTTTAACTTAGCCTCGCGCTAACAGTAAAGCCGCGACATGTCCGCGCCTACCCCTAGGGCACCTTTTATCCTTAGGGTACCAAAACCACTGGCTACCCCTTTTATGCAGGGGCCAGCTTCTAACCAAAATCACCAATCGCCACCAAACAAAAAAAGGGAAGGAGATGCGTTAGCTAATGTTACTGAAAGCCATACTACGCTAGGATTCCCTAAGCCCAAGCCCTTGGCCTCTGTCCCTATGCCTATGCCTTCTGGGCAAGATAAGGGCACAGAAACATAGTCACCTCCCCTCGGCAGGAAGAAACACAACCCTCCGACTGACGCTATTCCGCCTCGGGAGATTCGTCTCTTAGGGAAAATGGAAGAAGACAGAGGGGATAAACAACCCAGCCGAGAACGGGACCTCCTCGATGCATTTACGCAGGTAAAGCAGGCTCTGAAATAGAAAAACACAACGTTGAGGCTCTATGATCTGCTTATGACATCCCAAAAACACCGTGAGGCTATGGTTCATATGCTGACATCTATACTAGTGGATGAAAGCTTACCAACAGAAGAGGAAGCGATACATGCTGTCATGCTTCCTCCTACCGCTGAGCAACCTAAACCAACCCCTTTGATCTTTCATGATAAATCCATCAAAGATGATCCAGAGAGAGGTCAAGTAATGAAAGAACCCATGTTTATCACCATCCGGGTTGGTCAATATCGGATCCGGAGGGTGCACGTTGACGATGGCGTGGCTGCGAATGTCATCCCTTATCCTATAGTGGATAAGTTGGGCCTGGTCGACTAGATTAGTCCTACAATGAAATCGTGCCTAAAGTCATTCAACGGGGCATGGGTGCAAGTCAAGGGGATGGTGCACATTGAATTTGTGGTAGGGGGTCAATTCCCAACAAACGCCACATTTCTCGTTGTCGAGGAGATGCCCGGCTTCAACCTGATCCTGGGGAGGTCCTGGCTAGCCCAACTGAGGGCAGTTTCATCACCAATACATCAAGAGATACATCTCCCTTACACAGGGAGAGAAGTAGTAATACAGGGTGATCAAATAACTCATAGGACTATCAACAACATAGAGGAGGAGCAGGGTTTGGAGATCGACATGTCCAAAGATCAAACTCATGTCTGAACTCCCGAACAAACCGAAACGAATGATGATAGCCTAGCTTGGGCTGACCTATCATTCAGGAAGATGGTATGGAGGAGTTAGATCACAAATCTCCCTGCCCTTACACATCACTAAACGTAAAGGCCGTCAAGAAACAATTGCGGATTAGCGATTGATCTAGGTGGCATTTACGTGCATCATCATACTTCCACTAGTTTTCTGCTTACACTTATCAGGTTTGATTGACAGTTTTCCTTAATATACATACATATATTTACGCTTTCTATCCATTACGCTATTTACATTTCACATTTTACGCCACTTATGCTCCTTGACTGTTATTAGTCATATTAGCACAGTTACGCTGATATCTACATTTTTATCAATTACGCTTCTAGACTTACGCAAATGGCCCGCAACGGCCTAAAACTAGTGATGGCCCGAAACGGCCTAAAACTAGTGATGGCCCGCAATGGCCTAAAACTAGTGATGGCCCACAATGGCCTAAAACTAGCAACAGCCTGCAACGGCCTAAAACCATCTAGTCCGCTGGTATCTTATGCAAACGCTACGTGACGGCCCGTGATGGCCTTAAACTAGCAATTTCATTCTACAACAATGCAACCTATTCAAAGTCTTTAACAACTCTACTTACTCTTTGCATAAATAAAGACATAAAACTAAAAAAGATACAAATAAAATTTAAAATCATATAGAAAATCTTATGAGTAATCTTGCCAACACTCATATTGCCATTGTTCAAATTCATAAATAAAATCGTACGTAAACCACAATTACGCATCCCCCCTGATACCACTATCACCTATATCCCTTAGGTCCACCTCTAAGCCTAAGAAATCATCCTCAAGTGGGCTGTCTCTTCTAGGAAGTATTCCTTCATGAGGAATATCATCTTCACAAGGTTCTTGCTCTAATGTTGGCTCCTCAAGAGGACGGTCTCCGTCATTATGCTCTTCTTCCTGTACTTGCTCACCACCCTGTTCACCTTCTTCATCCACCCTTTGTACCTATATACAGTAAATACATAAGGAAAAGCCATAATAGGATAAATTAGAAAATTTAAAGTCAATAACACCCAAACTTACTTGTGATCGTCCTGCTTCTGCAGCAAAGGGGAGTTGATCTAAACCGACCCATAGGTGCTGCATAATTTCATCTTCAGTTAATTCAGACCATACTCCATTCCCCAGGTCAGTTCCGGCCTTCACCTTCCCTTTCTCCACACTAGTCCATTGGGGTGGTTCAGGGAAGAAAGTAGGGACTATGGTTTCGCCCCCAGGAAGATCAATTTCTCTATCCAGAGACGCGCTTACTGTTACCTGCTCCTGGAACTTCTCGAAGGCTTTGGATGTGCCAATGACATCGAGGAATACCCGCAAGGATTGAGCTTCAATTGCAGAATCTCTATAATGTTGATGATAAGCAAGACTTTCTTGCTTATACAGATGCATGCGATCTTTCTCCTTCTGCACCCACTCTTGCACACTTGCACAAAAATCCTTCCAGTCTTGGCTTTTCTGGGCTAACAGCTCTATTTGCATCCTCTGCTCCACCAATTCTTGACTGGTTTGCACGCTGTTCCTAACTGCAGTCCAATAGAGAGCATAGTCAATAATAGCTGTATGCTAGTCCTCTTCACCTATCCCTCGCACCTACAGGAATTCACACCGCAATCTTAAGTCTCCGACCTCTTTGGTTAGAGACACCCTTTCCTTCTCTGACCTCTGTAGTCTCTTCCAGAGGTCTTCATTAACATTTTGAATCTCCCATAAGGAGTGAGTCGAGCGTAATGCACATTTACACATCTCCTCATAAATGTTGCATGGCACGACCGCCCCATCTGATGAAGGCTCCACTGTGTCCAAGTCAATGGGCTCCGTAGGGTTCTATCAAAGGCGAGCTCCTGATAACAAACATTATCAAGCGTATATAAAACATTACAACTGTATAATGAGATAAACATATAGTTGCAGTAACATACCAGCCCCAGGATCGACGCACTGGAAGCACTCAACCATATCGCTAACAACGCCTTCCATGAAGGCAAACTTGTCAGGAAATTCCCCCCACACTCTGCTGACAACAGCGGATGGGGATGCACCTTGCTCATCTGTAGCATAAATTAGTCAAATTGTCTACTTATTAACAGAATTCCTACAAAAGTCTTAATACACTCACCTCTACCTGATGTAGTGGGAGGTGCATTAATATTTTCCACCTCCTCTCTCTTCTCACGCACAAGGGTTTGTGCGTCACTTATTCTAATAGTCGGGGCCTCCTCTTCCAAAATTAGGGCCTCTTCTCTACGCCATAATACCACTGCCCCTATTTCAGGGGTCAACCGCTCCGTAGGTCTCGCTGATCATGTCACATAACACATCTAAGCAATTCAAGTACCCTGAATAAAGTTGCGTAATATGATAATTGCCATGACTTTCACTATGCCTTTACACTTACCAGGCGGAGGTTTACTCCGCCAAACTCTAACTTGCATGGTCATGTCTGTGCCACCCGCTGGTTCTGTAGGTGTCTCGGTTAAGCGAGGCCTTTTTTGCTGAACCGAGGCATCTACTATCTCTGTCTCTAGGTGCTTTCCCCGCGACGCGTCACCGGTGTAAGTGGGAATCACCCCACCTACATTGTGAGGGCCCTGCATTCGAGGCGCCGCCAAATCCCTTGTCGTTATAGACTGAGACTCCCCAATTCCCTCTGGAGGATCCTGTCCTCAGGTAGTGCCAAAAATATGGGAAATCCAAGGTTTGGATAGCTGGTGTCGATCTTGCTGCGCCCAGACCCCATTCCTTTGGACAACCAAAAATTCGGAAAAACGTAGGAGGCAAGCTATGAAGAAGGCAAAGTGCACATTGAAACGAGACTCAAGCTTCTAGCAGAGCCTGACCATTTCAGTGCGTAACCCCTCAGGGAAATATCTTGCCCAGTCGAACTAGGTTCCTTCCTCTATAACCTCCCGCATGATACGGGCCTGTTCTATGGTAAAGAACCTCCCCTGCGAGAGTATTTTGGGGAAAGCCCGAGCCCGGAAGAGGGGATAAATAGTGTTGGAAATTTCTAGTTTGATCTTTTCGTAAGGGATCCCCTTGGTGTTATTCTTGGTCCCCAGCCACTCCTCCAGCTCTTCCTGACATTTGACGCTTCTCCTCACTTTTTCCTCTATGGGAAGACCGTCAGAGAGGACGCCGAAGAGGTCAGCAAATAGCTGAGCGTTGATATCAAAGTTTACATGCACATGATGCATGCACATGAAAAAACACTCAGCTCTCTCCTTGAAGGAGTTAACCAGCGTTAACATTTCGCTGGCAGGGACATCAGGGGTCACGGCTAGAAAAAAATGCATTAGCCTTGCTTTCTGCAGCTTGGTGACCAATGCAATTGGGGCTGCTGCGTGGCCAAGCCAGCGTTGTGCCTCCTTAATGTCGCCATAGCGAAAAAGGAGGGTATTTGCCTCGCAGCTGAAAATTGTAAAGATAATCTCTCGGGATTCCCTTACTGAACAACGGAAGACACATGTCTAAGTAGCATAAACACTATTACGCTACATTTCAAAAATAGACCAAAAAACAATATAGCATCTTGTAAATAACAATAGCAAAAAAACCTTACTAGGGCCAAATGGCAAAGGAGATGGAGGAAGTTTCCTTTGCACATCCACGATGGTGAGGGGCGGGTCCAAAGTCCATTCTTCATGTAACCACCTGAGGTTTTGGCAATTCTTGAAAGGATTAGCATAATGGGTGGGATACTCATGGATGTCAAAGGACATCTGTCCCATTACACTGGCGCGTACGTTGCTGGTGGAGGTAAACTCCTTTATCGTTGTTTCGGTCCAGGTCAATGTATTACCATTGCCTACTAACCCATTTTCATCGATGAAAAACCTGTATCATTGACACAATACTATCTTACGCTTCACAAATTCAGACATTCGAAACATAGTGACAATGCCACCCACAAAATAACTTACCTGCCCGAATAATACACTGTGCCTGGTGGGTTCTGAAAGTAAGTCGAGACATGACGGGCCACGAACAAAGTGTTGTATGAATGGTAACAGCTAAACTTGGTCATTTCCTAGATCCAACTTAAGCGTCTCAACCCTCTGGTGCTAAGTTCGCGATCTTGGGGACGACCAGTATCGATAACCTCATTTGTCAAGAAAGCCAGGATGCCCTGCGTAGAACCCACTAGCAGATGTTCCAGAATAGCACTAGGCACATCCCCTGATAGATGTGACCATACAATAACACTGTAGTTACGTAGCAAAAACTGCAGAAGCTCCAGCGCACCCTTTCAAAACCATATAGCCCTCCCCTGCAACCGCGTCTGAGGGGGAGGAACGTTGGGTACGATCAGGTTTATACAACATAACACCTCGACTATATCCAAAACGATTAGGATGAGTTTCAACATAATACTGTAAAAACAAAAAATAAACACATTATCATCTAGATTCCTATTGCATGCTTAAACTATAGAAAATTTACAATTTACGCTCTAGCTATACAGTCGAAATAGCCTAAACCCTTGTAACAGTACAAGGTTTGTCCTTGACAGCGGCGATAGACGCAATACTATTGTATAAACCCTCGTTCTAATGCGAGGTCTACAGCCTAAAACTCTAATTTATGCAGAATGACACAAAAAGAATAAACACCGCAAAGAAGAAGCATATCACAGAAAGCAACACAAATAAGCCAGGGATGGCCTACCGATTCAGGGGAGTGACATCCATCACTTCAACCAAAGCCTACGAAGCACGTTGCAAGCTCCCTTGTACTTCGTCTATCTTTGCCAATTTCCTGTTCTTCCCTCTTACTTTCAGTGCCATTGTTGCAGTCTTCACACCTTCACGCCTTCACACAAATAATGCGTTGCAATCTTTTGCTCTTTCTCCTTCTTTCTGTGACAGCTGAGAATTCAAGTTTCTGATAGCCAATGGCCAGTTTTCAAACAGAACTACCTACTTATATGAAAAATTAATCGACTTGGTGCCCGATTAAAATGAGACTTTCCTAATGCTGGTGTTAGCATAAGATGGGACTAGAAAATCAAGGCATTAATGCAGCGGATATCGCATGCACCACTGTCCGAAATGATGTTAAACTACTACATCTTATTGCTTAGTAATCGGGTCACATTGATTACAGGCTATTCATTACACTATTCAAAATTCAGTTACCTTTTCATGCTTGAAAATACCTTTTCATACCTTCGCCTAACCATTTACACATTTGGCAATTTTGCAGGACAGTTGGCAAATGGACGCAACTTTTTCAGCACCCCTGGCTTTAATAGGTCCATACAGGAGAGTAGTTAGAAAATTCAATTTTACACTAGTAGAAACTAACCCTTTCCTCAATGATGTAACCATAGCCACATCGGAAACATCTCTAGAATGACCAGAACAATCGACGCACATGCTAGACTTGGAGGTTGGAGACATAACCGAAGACCCCCTCAGCGAGGTTTCTGAAGTTACGCATAAAGGCGAGTCCAAAACTCTTAAGGTTATTTCTCTACTAGATCAAAAAATGCACAAAGATATAAAACAGGTCCTCCAGGACAATCTCACTGTATTTGCATGGTCATACAAAGATATGCTGGGGCTAAATCCAAGGTTAATTCACCATAACATAATTCTAGACATGCGTATCAAAGTGGTTAGACAAAAAGCATGAAAAATTAAGTCAAAAATCACGCTGGCAGTGCATGATGAGATCACTAAGCTATACCAGGCTGGTTTCATCCGTGCGGTCGACTACTCGGATTGGGTATCCAACATTGTAGTTGTCCCAAAGAAGATCGGAAGCATACGCATCTGTATAGATTTCCGGGACTTAAACAAAGCCACAATTAAGGATAACTTCCTGTTACCGAGTATCGACCAGCTAGTTGACACAACAGTTGGACATGCGCTTTTGTCCTTCATGGATGGCTTTTCAGGCTATAATCAGATCTGCATCAACCCAGAGCATCAACTGACCACAACATTTATGACACCCTGGGGGACTTTTTGTTACACAATGATGCCTTTTGGCTTGAAGAACGCTGGAGCAACGTATCAACGAGCCATGACATACATCTTTAGTGATTACCTCCTAGGAAAACTAAATGATTGTGTTGATGATATAGCTGTTAAGTCTATGAAATTAGAAAATCATTCAGGAGACCTAGAGTTATTCCTTAAAAGATGCTCCAAATACGACCTCTGGCTCAACCCAAAGAAATGCGTGTTCGGAGTCAAAACCGAATGCATGCTAGGATTTGTGGTGTCAGAAACTGACATACGAGTAGACCCTGATAAGGTCAAAGCCATTGTCGAGTTGACACCCCCCACAGATCTCAAGCAATTACGCAGATTGTAAGGGAGATTACAGTTTATTAGGCGGTTCATTGCGAGATTAACCGAAAAATTACACCCTATGCAACATCTGCTAAAAAAGGGGGTTAATTTCGAATGGACAGACGATTGTCAACGTGTGTTTGATAGGTTAAAGCAAGAACTTCAACGTTTGCCAATGGTATTCTTGCCACAAAGGGATCAACCATTTTACATTTACCTCACAACATCAGATGTAGCCTTAGCTACATTACTCTGCCAAAAGAGAGATGATGGGTCACAAGTACCCATATATTACTTAAGTCATGCTCTATATGCGTATGAAATGAGATACAATGAAGTAGAGCGTAATTGTCTAGCATTAGTGTTTACGCTAAAGAAGTGTAGACACTATCTCTTTCGTAGCCAGGTCAACATAATCTACAAAAATAACATCCTTAGGGCTATCACGCATAATCTATATGAAAGTAGCAGAATAGCTCGTTGGAAAGCTATCACGGTAGAATTCGATCTGCATTACATCAGCCAATCCTCTATGAAAGGCCAAGCGATAGCTGACCAATTAATAACATCACCTATTGATAGTCAGGCAACCATAGAGCCTGAATTTCTAGATGAACATGTACATAGTCTAAGCTCTGTTTTAACAGGCCCCGAAGCAACGTTATATTTTGACGGAGCTTCAACTGTTAGAGGTGGCAGTGCCACCACAGTCATTACACTATCACCTAAGGATGTGCGTCTTCATGCTTACCGCTTGACCTTTCCCTATATGAACAATGTGGCAGAGTACGAGGGACTCCTCAGGGGATTATTAACTGCCAAAGAACTTGATGTTCGACACCTGGCAATTAGGGGTGATTCGATGCTTGTTATAAATCAAATCATAGGAGTCTACACCTACAAGGCTGCACATTTACAGCCCTACTACGATATGGCTAAAGATCTTCTGAGACGGTTCACAACCATCGATGCCCAACACGTGCCCCACAACGATAACACACTGGCTGACGCACTCGCTACATTAGCCTTAAACGTGCCGTCGCACCTATTCGACATCTATCCCGCATTAATAATAGATTGCATTGGTCCTATCATTCAGGTGGTGCAAATATCTTCACTGCTCAAGGATAGAATGCCAGAGTGGTACGACCACATTAAAACTTACCTCTTGCATGGAGAACCACCACACGAGTTAACACATGCATAGAAAGACACTGTTCGCAAGCAAGATAGGCAGTACATCATCATAGGAGATAGTACCCTCTGTAGACGCTCTTTTGATGGAGTACTGCTTACTTGCATTAACAAAGATTAGGTGCAACGTATAGTCAGTGAAGTCCATGAGGGATTATGTGGGGGACACGTAGCGCCACGAGCTATGGCCTCTAAGATCCATCGCTTAGGGTATTATTGGCCACACATGGAAAAAGATTGTCTTACAAAGGTCAAAACATGTGACACGTGTCAATGTTACGTGAACCTTATACACGTGTCGCCTACAGAACTACATACGACCCAGATCACATGACCCTTCCAACGATGGGGACTAGACATCATAGGGCCCATCACACCAAAGTCTTCCACAGGGCATAGCTTCATCATCATAGCTACTGAGTACTTCACGAAGTGGATGGAAGCCATCCCTTTACAGAAGATTACATCTCAACAGGTCTGTCATTTCATCTTGGACAATATCGTAACCAGATTTGGTCTCCTAATGACTATCGTGACCGACAATGGGCCCCAATTTAGTAGTATGGAAATCAAATCTTTTTGTGATAACCTTGGCATCAAGCAATAATTTTCCTCTCCCTACTACCCGCAAGTGAATGGTCAAGCTGAAGCGAAAAACAAGGTCATTATCAATTTACTCAAGAAAATGCTCGATAGCAACAAGAGACGGTGGCATGAAAAGATCCTCTATGTGCTATGGGCGTATCGTACCACATGGAGAACGGCTACAGACAGTACGCCCTAGAGCCTAGTCTATGGATCCAAGGTGGTGCTTCCTCTCGAGCTACAGGTCCCTTCTCTGAGGATGGTCCTATCCAAAATTATAAATGATGCTCAACACACTGAGTCTAGGATTATGGATTTGGATTCAGTAGAGGAGAAGCAGATATAGACGCTTGATACCATCGAGAAGTATCAAGCTAAGAAGAGGCAGAAGCATCGTCACAATCTTCAACAATGTCTGATCAAGAAAGGAGACTTGGTTCTCAAGGCTGTTCGTGAACCAGTAAGCAAGTTCTCTGCAAACTGGGAAGGCCCTTTCTTGGTTACCGATGTGTATGGAAACAACGCGTTCAAATTAACAGACATCAATGGTGACGAGCTATCAAATCCTGTGAACCAGATATACTTGAAACGGTATTACATCTAGATGCATGTTCGGCGTTGACATCAGGCACAATGCCAACAATCGTCTGCTATGATGGTAAACTAGCATTTTCTGCACATGTCCGCTACAACGTAAAATTGGCATCGTTGTACATCGTCCACTACGATGTAAAATTGACGTTCTTTGCATGCGTCCGCCATGACGCTAAACTGGCACCAAACGTCTGCTACGATGTAAAACTAGCATTGTTGTACATCGTTCTCTATGAGGTAAAATTGGTGTTCTTTGCACACGTCCGCCACGATGCTAAACTTGCACCAACCGTTTGCTACGACATAAAACTAGCGTTATTGTACATCGTCCGCTACAACGTAAAACTAACATTCTATGCACGCATCCGCCATGACGCTAAACTGGCAATGACCGTCTGCCATGATGCAAAACTGGCAGGTTGCAACCGTCCTCTATGATGTAAAACTGGCAGTATTGTACAGGTCCACTAAGACACTAAACTGGCATTTCCTGCACGCGTCTGCCATGACGCTAAACTGGCATCGGTTACCCGCCATGACGTAAAACTGGCAAAGGTAGGTATCCGTCTACTAAGACGTAAAACCAGCACAGACTTGTCCTTGGGTCACGACACAAAATCAACATCCACAGCTCGGTCTGCTGAGACCTTAAATCTGCTCTACCACCGTCTGCTACGACGTAAAACTAGCATCCTTCAGTCCGCCTAGATTTGAAACTTGGACCATGATCTGTTGAGACTTAAAACTAGTAACAACAGTCTACCAGGACTTAAAAATGGGGCTACAAACTACCAGCGTCTGAATCAAATGGGCGTGAGCTGCTCTGCATGGCTACAATGCATAGAGTGGGACGTTGGGAAAGCCCCAGTGTCGCCACTTCGTAGGCATCCTACTGATTACTCGGATATGACGAAAGGCATACTACTGACCCCTCGGAGATGCCACCACTACATCCATTTCAGTGGTGGGACCTCTAAGAGATTGATTTCACCATCCGGAGACCCCAGGGCTTCCTCAACAGCCACATCTTCGGGAGCCTCTGTTCATCATCGTTATCAGACTCTGGCTTCATAGATTCATCTGACTGGTTCTTTGCATAGCCAGTTAGGTGTAATGAGTCTGATCTCTTTTGGTGGAAATATGTTAGGTCGAGTGTCAATATTGAGACCCTAGTTCCTTGCTATGGCCCCCCTACACGTGGCCCGTCCACTCCTTCTCTCCTCGAATGATGCTTGCTTCAACAACTTCTTCAGTGATTTGGTAGAGTAATGGTCTTCTCTGGTTTCATTTCTGATTGCAGGTTACTTGCTACGAAGACGTCGGTCAATGGTACATCCACTGGAGTAGTGAAGTATTGATAGTGTTTTGTGATGGCTGCTCAGGTTAGCTTGCCTACTTAGAAGTGCAATCCTGTCCCCGTCGCGATCCAGCCTCCCGTCATTATTCCTTTTCCTCAGCCATCCCATTAGCTTTCCCACCCTTGTACGAAATGCAAATATGCAACATATGCTTTCTGCATCCGCATTATAGTCAAGATCACAAATAGGTGTAACAGATCGCCTTGTGGCATGTAATCTACATTTCAGTCAAAAAAAAAGTGGGTCGGCAAAATGGATGAAACACAACTCGTCCAGGCCATGCAGATGCAACACAATTCATCTAAGCAAGCCCCTTCATCTACAAAATGATAGCGTAACTCCATGCCAACTCAACCGCAGGAGAAAGCCTAAGTGCTTATGCATGAAAAAACTATATTTACACGTTTGCGTCTTCCCCGAACCTCATTTGAGTTTTCCCCGAACCTCACTTGCATCTTCCTCAAACCTTTTTCCTCTTACCTCTATAAAAATTCCTTCGCATACCCTTCTATCCTCTATTTCCCTCATTTCTGCACTTCTGCTTTGATGGGGCAACACTTGAGTAACCATTGATGAACGCTGTTGGTACTTTTACCCATCTGGTGTTTTGTATTCTTTGTCGACATCTTTTGGGCAAGCCCTATAAACGTCAACAAATAGGGGCCATTGAAACACTGTAGAAATCACGAATCGGCCTCAGGCAAAGATTCACGATTCGGGCGAAGGTTCGAGATAGAAATCCAAAAGATAGAGATAGGGTAAAGAGGCACGCAGTATTAAGTTTCCGAGTTCCTTACAGATTCCAATCTTACTATGTTTTCTTTCTTTACGCTACATTATGCAACATAGTGTAGTGTCGCTCAAAGTAACTTTGTTTAACATAGCCCGATAGCAGAAAGTAACTTACTTTGGCAAGTTTGACGATGTTTAAAGTTTAAGACTTGTCACATATTCTGCTAAGTATTTTATTTAAGACCAAGTTTACGCTCTGTCACGCAGAGTAGTGTAACAAGCTTCAAGAAAAGAAAAGTCAAAGTTAAAAGAAGCGCAGTAGATGGACTTCTTCCTTTTCGCAGATTGGTCGATTTACGCTCATTATGCTACGCAGTGTAGGAAAGCATAAATTTATTGTAAAGTTGACCATCTTATGCTTTATTTCGCTCTGCGGCACAAATAAGCGTAAAATAGCTTGAATCAACTACTTTCATGTTTTATTACGCTCTGCCACGCGATGTAGCGCGAACGAGCGTAATGCAGCTTACCAGACACCTTCCTATTATCCATATGCATAATACGCTGATGAGCGTATTGTGCGTAATCATGAAGCAGCTTTAGTGGAAGTGGTCAATAGCGTACTTTGCCTCCCTTCCCAAAAACATGACGTGACATGACCAATTTCAACATAAATTTTACCAAGTCAACGGTATTTTGAAGGTTTGAGACACGTGTCATCAGGGTCGTGCCTTCTCCACATGTTGTCGAACTTATAAGTACTCCAGTTGATGAAGAAACAGAAAAGAAGAGGAGGAGCAGCTTAAACTTCTGGCAGCATTATCTTTTAGCAGAGAAAAAAGACATTTTGCTTGACCATTGGCAGCAGGAGTGATCAGTCCTTTGGGGAAAATACAGCTCTCTCCATCGACGATCATTGGCGGTTTTGAGCAGAGACTACCCAAAGAAAAAAGAGCATATCAGAGATTGAGAGATCATTTGGTGTGGTTGGTAAGATCTATTGATCAAAAATAGTTGATCGATAGATATTCAAGCTTGACGTTCCTTGCATCCCATCTTTGGCTTATGAGGTAGATCAAACTCCATTCTATACTCCTTGTTGAACAGTTTTCTTGTTATTTTGTGTATGCTTCGCACAAGATAAGCGGAGCCTTTCCATTAGAACTTTGTATACAATATACTCAGTTTTTTCTTTCGAGTCAAAGTACAAATCTTGGAATTGTGCATTTTTCTTGAATCTGATCCTTCTTGTCGTGTTGACGTTATCATTATTCCAATCTATCTACATCATTTTCTACTCCTTTTACAATTCATCGAATCAAATCATTTCATGGAACATCTATAATATTCATCAATTTACTAATTGAGTAAGTCCCTGTCTGATTGACAAGACCGTTCAGGGCACTACGGATTCATTTTCCCCAGCACGGCCCTCGCACGGATCCATGGTTAAGACTATGTACACGGATCTTCATTTGGTATTTTCCAGCTACCGACATTTTTCGTCGTTGCAACCATGACTTAGCTATCAATACAAAAATTTAGAAATAGAAACCTGACATTGGCAAATAAAACATTAAGAACACACCACCATTAGTAGCAGCTATAGCATCAGGGTGTTGTGTTGGCATAAAGCATGTTTATTAGTGAAAATTTGAAAATCACATTTAAACAAGGTAAAATATATAAGAAAGTGTAAAATATTTAAGAAATATTTAATTGTAGTAATGATAGTGTAAAAGAAATGGTGTAAAATATGAAAAAGTTTGAAAATAAAAAAGGTATAAAATAAATAACTTACAAACTAAAAAATGTGAAAAAAAAGAATAGAAAAACTGAGGAGCCACGTATATGATGAGCATGGATGGCCATCTCCCTCATGACTAAGTTGGAAGGAGGAGATATGAAAAATTGAGCATGGTTGTCCATCTGTTAATGTATTTATTACACTAGCTTTCTTGGGCTCATGGAAAGGCTTTTCTTGTTGAATGTTGACCAACTACTTTTTATTTAGGCTCTTAGGTTTGTATATGATCATGACCCTAGAAGAAAAGGTTTTGTCAATTATATTGATGAGACGTGATTCGCATAGGCCGCGATACCGCGTACGCGATTCGCATAGGCCGCGATACCGCGTACGCGATATCACATCTTCCCTACAATGTCGCATACACGATATCGCAATTAGTTGCCATATCTATAAATAAGACGCGGCTCTCCCTTGTTTTGGATCCCAGTTTTAGAGTAGTGAAGCTCTGGTAGTTTGATCCCTCCAGGGTTAGATTTTTTCTTGTGTCTGCTCGCAGTGTGGTGAATGTAATTGTATGGAGTCTTTATTCAAGTGTGCCGTACTTGGACATGCACATGATCGGCAATAAAGATTGAGATTACTTCATCATTGCAGCATTCACTTTGTCATTTATTTATTTGTTATTTATTTTAATGTTATTTACTATTTTCTCTCTCTAACCCTTAAACTCCTAGAAGCGGAACGAGTACGACTTGATTACAAGCATTTAAGTGTGACTGCTTGGTAGCCTAGTGGTGTAGCTAGGATCTATGCTTGGTAACCTAGTGGTGTATCTAGGATTTGCGCTTGGTAATCCCAGTGGTGTACCTAGGATCTATGCTTGGTAGTCCCAGTGGTAGTCATGCATGAGGTCCAAGATGTGTATGGTTGATCAAGGAATCGGTTGCTCATCGCACTTAGGCTAGATTAGATTTCCTACCCTTTTCCTCCTAGCTTAGCTTAGTTAATTATTCTTTTCCATTTCCATCAGGAGTAGCATTAGATTAGAACACATCATACACCTCACTCTAGACTAAACCATACATGACAAATGATAAATACTAGTCCAGGTGGGAAGACAGCGAACTGCAACCTAAGGCTAACTATCTAGGTACCACAACTAGTCCATCTGTGGAGTTTGACCGTATTGCGCGTGCGATGCTCATTTCGTATGGTTGAGTGTAGCGGTACCTTGCCACTCATCATATATGAAGCACTTTCCACAATGTTTGAAATTTAGTTTTTTAAGCTATGTGTGTGGGATTCTAGTAAAGGACCTTATCTCCCCATTGAAATTTCCCTTTCCATATTTTAAGATCATGTCATTATTTTTTGAATGCATTGTGCACTTCATTCAAGGATAGGGCTACTAATCAATTTTTTTCTATCACATTAAAGTTGATTAGTATTTCTTTTTATGTTAGACTTACGTCAAGATTTAGATCATAGGCTATTGAAAGTGTACAGAACTTAGATTGAATTGGGAGAGTTGGAAGTTTCTCGTACACTAACTCATAGGGAGAGTAGCCAATAGGGAGTTTCCATGTTGGGTGGTAGGCCCAAAGGACATTATTGAGTTTTGTGCTCTAGTCTCTTCTATATTTGTTGATAGTTCTTGTTAGAATCTTTGTGATCTCCTTGTTAGTTATCTATGCTTGACTATTGGCTTGGGGGTGATAGGGTGTTAATTTATTTTCAACCCCTAAGTGTTGCATGAGTTTTTGAAAATCGGCACATGTAAAGTGAGTTTCATTGTCAGAAATCAATGCACATGGCCTCCTAAACTTGTTTAGAACATTTTTTTATATAAATCAAGTAATAATGGATGATGTATAGTCAACTACTGCTATTGCATTTTCCCATATGATATAGTAGTCAATGATGATGATTATGTATGCCTTCCCATTAAACATGGATGTGATGGAACCCATGAAGTCAATTCCCCATATGTCAAAGAGCTCTAATGGTTGAATCCACTGTTGATAACTATCCATTTGTGAAGTCATCCCACCATCTCATTGACAATGGTCATAGGATAGGATAAATTAGTGGACATCCCTAAAGATTGTGGGCCAATAGTATTCTACCATCAGGATTTTTATGGCCATGCATCTCCCAGTATAGTGGCCTCCACATAGACCTTCATGAGCATCTTGGAAAACTCACAATTGATCTACATTAGGGACACACTGATGAACTAGGCCATCGACACATACTTTGTAAAAATGATAATTGATTTCCATGAAGTACTTAGCCTTATAAGGAAATTTTTGTTTCTTCCTATGGTCTAGATCTTATGGTATGTATTGAGTAAGAAGAGAAGTGAGGATGCCATCATGCCATTTTGGTTCTACAAGAATTTGTTCATTTATTGTAGCAACAAAGAGGAGTTTATTAGGAAATAGATCAAATAATATCCCATTGCAACCAAGATAAGTGGTTATTGATCGCATTCTCAGTCCCTTTTCAATCTACCATTGTAAGATTGAATTCTTGCAAGATCACAAGCCATCGTATGACATGAGTGCTCATTGTTGGCTTGTTCATGAGGAAGTAGATGGCATTGTGATAAGTGTGTACAAATACTTTATATCTAAGCACATAGTTCCTTAGCTTTTGTAGAGCATACACCACTGCCATTAGTTCTTTTTTCATGGTGATGTTATTCAGCTGTGCATCCATAATGCTTCTACTTGTGTGGTGGATGTAATATGGATGTTTCTTATCATCCAAATACGTAAGTATGGCTCCCAAGGCATAGTTAGATGCATCTATCATGATATGAAATGGTCTGAACTAGTTAGGTGCTCATAGAATTAGAGTCCCTCTGAGTTTTTCCTTTAGTTATTGGAATTCATGTTTGCACTCCTTGGTCTAGATGAATGGAGCATCTTCTTTGTAAGCTTGACTAATGTATTTGCAAGTTTATAAAAATTCTCTATGAATCTTCGGTAGTAACTAGTGTGTCTAAGAAATGATCAAACATTTTTGATAGTTTCTAGTTGGTGAGTCATTCCTTGGATATCTTTTTAAGGTCTACCTTAATCCTTGCCTAAGTAATTTTGTGCCCTAGTACTATACCTTCTTAGATCATTAGATGGCTCTTTTACCAATTGAGCCTAAGGTTTATTTCAACACATCTTTTCAATACTTACTCAAGGTGATCTAAGGCTTACTCAAATGTAGGCCCATAGGTAGAGAAGTTATCCATGAAGACTCCTACTCGACTATCAATGTACTATTGGAAAATACTAAGGACTAGGCATTGAAAAGTGGTAAGAGCATTACATAGACTAAAAGGCATATTACGATATGAAAATGTCCCCTAAGAACTTGTAAATGTTATTTTGGCCTAACCTTTGGGGTGTAATCTGGATTTGGTTATAGCTACTATAACCATCCAAAAAACTATAATAGCAATGCCCAAAAATGGTGTTAAACACTTGATCAATGAATGATGATGGAAAATGATCTTTGAATGTTGCCATGTTTAATAGCCTAAAGTTGATGCAAACACATCATTTGCCACCTCTCTTTGGAACTATGACAAGTGGACTAACCCACTCACTGTCTGCAATGGGGTAGATGAACCCTGCCTTGAGGAGTTGGTCAATCCCGTCTTTGACAATCTATTTCAATTTTGGGTTGAATCATCATTTTGGTTGCCTCCTTGGTTTCATGGATGGATTAGTGTAAATGGGAAGCTAGAATATCTATGGATCAATTCCAATGAGTTTAGGATATGACGAAGTAAAGGCTATTAGCCATTTTTTGACCACTTTCAACAATTTTGCTTTCTATTTAGGAGCAAGTTTAACATTAAGTATAATCAACTTATCATTTTTCAAGAATACATATTCTAGGCTGGTAGGTAAAGATTTTAACTCTAGTGGCTTTTATTAAAATTTTCAAGGATCTAAAACTCTTCCCAATTTGTATCAGCATTTTCATCATCAGAGAGTTGGTGATGAACTTTCTCTAGTTCATCCATGCTTGCGACATAGATGCATGTTAGGCTTTCAATAGGTTCCATGCACATTGTGTTGCTATTAGAATCAGTAGTCAGCCACTCAGTATCCTCTTATTTTGTGGATACTACATATATACATCTTTGAATATCTACTTCTTATGCACATTTCTTACATCTTAAAAGAGATGCTCATTTCATTGCCTAGAGTTTCTGCACATAATTGCACCCTATATCACTGTATGTGATGCATGGAACTCGTCTCTTCTTAATCTTTCCAATATCATTTTTCTTTGATATTTCCAAGGAAAGATCTTTCATGTCCATTTGTGCATCTCCAGTACTTAACCATGCCCTTCCCATAATGATTGGAAAGTTCCCTTTGTAGTTTTTAATCTTGATTACTAGGAAGTCAGTAGGATAAGACCACCCATAGATAATGGTCACAATGTCTTTGACTATTTCCAATGGAATAGTGATGGACTGGTCTATCAATTCCAATTTGATATTGTTCTTCTTGAGAGGTAGTAGGTTCCAGGTAATATAAATCTCATGAGAAATCAAATTCACACTAGTACCTAAATCAAGAAGAGCCTTACATGATTCATTCCTAGCAATCTGTAGATACATAAGAGGACTTTTAGGATTAACTAATTTCCTTGGAATGTTGCCAGCCAAAATCCAATTATATATAACATGAGTAAGTATGACATTATGGATTTTGGGTAACATTTAATTTGAAGGAAATGCAATGAAATGATTTGCAGAGGGTGAAGCAGGAGTAGGATGGCCAGCCACGTAAGTCAGTGAAGGCTTAGTAGGTCTGGTGGATTAGAAGAAAGATATTTTATGAGCACAAGTTTTTGAACCCATCAGTTGATAAACGAGTTGTAGATTAATGGCCCTGGAAGTGTTACATTGTTGTGGTTGGGTTGGAAGTTCACCTTGTATAGATGGAGTAGATAGTAGTTGGGTTAATGATGGAGGAATAAGAGAATGATAAGGATAAAATGTGGCATCCCTCCTTGAATGTTGAGAATGATATCTATAGTACTTAGGAGGGTAGTAGTGATGCTGGAAGGGAGAAGCATGATTGGAAGAGTCACTTGGAGATAGTGGTTGTTGAACGTAGTACCGATATGGATCTGGTTACCTATAAGGGTGTTGCTACCTTGGTGGTAGCATCTCCCATGAATATGGTTGGTGCCATTGTTGGTATTACTCATATAGTTTTAATGGTACTCCACCTGGATAATATTGTTGTTGTTGGTGGAACTACCTAGGGTTTCCTTGAGGATAAGGCAATCTTTTGGGTGCTTTCCTTGTTGCTCATCATGGATTTAAAGCATACACTATAGACTCTTGTAAGTGTGACACAATAGGATAACATACATTGGGATGTTTATATTGGTAGATTTCAAATCCACCATCATCATTTGAATTAGTTTCCATAACTTCATCTACTGTAATAGCATTTCCTTTATGTCTTTTGTAGGCACATTCAATTTCTTTTTTTCTCTTGCAATTACGATCACTATTCTACTATCCTGATTCTTTGATGATTTTCAAAGAAGTTTGGAACTTTTCATTTAATGAATCCCACATTTTATCTAGCATGGCCAAAATTTTAGATATAGATTTTTGGATCAACAAGGTTTTTCTATTGACCACCTCATCAAGAGATGATTCTTCCTCACTATCACAAAATTATACTTCCCTCTTTTGGATGGAGGGATCCCTATTGTATTCCTTTGCACTTTCTCATTTCCTCAACCTTCCTTCTTCTTTCACTACCTACTCAATTAGACTTTGGATTTGATGGGATTGGAGTTTTTATAGCCTCCATTGGGCATAGATCCCAAGAGTTCTCCTTGTTTCTAATCTAAGTCCATCAATGATATGGTGAAGTTATTTCCTTTGAGAATAACCATGGCTAGGGCATTGGTACATAAGAGAAAAGTATCTACCCATGGTAGCATCCAAGGTTTCATGATTCCCTTGCTTCCATCCTTGGATTTTCCTTCTCAGATAAGCTACTCTAGAGTATGTCTGATACTTATCATTGAAAAGCTATAGCATTATACTCCATTGATGGATAGATTTTAGCTCCAAGGACTGGTAATAGCTTTCAACTTCCTTAATGAGTGTCCTGGGAAATAGCTTGAGTTTTTTCTAATAATTTTCAATATTTTAGAAGGCATAGACATCATGCAAAGATTGGATATGTGTTTTTGGATCAAAGTTATATCTTCCTTCAAATTTTGGAATATTGTTCATATTAAGTCATCTAATCTGACTATCTTTCACATGCCTAGTTAGAATTTTTATAACCTTTGCAATATTTAGCATGCTTCGAGTTGCCATAAAAGGCTCATCATCATCATTATTTCATTATCACTAATGATGTCCTTTTTTACTTGTTCATTCATTATGGGCTTGGCGATCATTATTATTGTCCATTTTTTTCACCTTCATCACAGTTGTTCCTTCTGTAGCATTTGTTAGAAATAGAAGAGGAGGAAGAAGAATATATAGATGAAGAGGAAAAATAGGGAGGAGGACTACCACCACCATGGTATTTTCCAATTTCACTTTGGTTGTCATAGCCATGTTCATTAGTTTTCTTATCCTCTTGACCCTTGTCCGAGCCCCTGCCTTGACTACCATCTTTGCCTAAACTTGGATTGTTGATAGTAGACCATATATTTAGAGCCACAACCCATCATCAATAACAAGGGATGGAGAAGTTTCATGTTGAGACCTCCCTAAAAGAGAATCCTCATTATCATCTTAGTTAAGTAGGAACAAGGGATTGGTGAACCATTTTCCCTTCACAAACTCATGATTCTTCTCTTGGTATCAATCTCTCTAGTGTTGTGTTTCAATGGGACAGTAGTCCTAGTAGTCATAGTCATGCACAACATATTCCTCTTGAAGATCTTGGATTCCTAACTTCTTAAGTATTTGAAGGGGGGGCACAAACACAGATCGATCAGGAGGCATTACAATGTTGTCTTCCATGTCACACCATTGCAGTTGCTGATCCTAATGTAGGATGAAGGTGAAGTCAAGTACATACTCATTTGGATGAGTAAATACCACTTTGCATTCTTGTGGGACCAAGAGTTTAATATCATCATGCCTATGAGAAGAAGAAATTTTGCAAAATAAAATAGAATATTAGTATGCTGATGTGATAATATTATTTGAGAATGATGTTGACCTTGGGGTTCATCCAATAATACTAATAATGTTTAGTAATCCTAAATAGCGCATGTTTCAATAGAAAGACTCCCTAGCAATGGTGCAAATGATGAGCAGTGAAGGTACCCCTATGTTCAACTATACGAATCATGAAGTGTTCAAGCATGATCTAGTTGAATTTTGTAAACTCTATAGCTTTTGGTACACTTGACTTCTAGGAAGTGAACCTTGCCCTAATGGTCATTTTTTGTATTTCCAATTACACTTGTGATGCACAAGGGTATGATTAAGTGTAATTGAGGCATATGATTTTTATTATTTTATGTTTTATATTCCTTGATGCTTAAAGTTGAGAGATGAAGTAATTTAATAACTAATTTAATTTAACTACTTAACTAATCTCTAACTAGTCCTAACATAAGCATACGATCCCACTTTTCCTACACATCATGAACCTGCATATCCACTATTGGGTTACCAAGTGCTACACTACTAGGTGCATTAAGCAATAACATTACTAGGATTTCCAAGTGAATATGTGTTTACACTTGAAGTAGTCATACTTATGTGTTTAATCTATTTAGCTTAAATAATTAACTAATCACTTAAAGTCTAATTTAACTTACTTAATTACATATTTAATGAAAATAATGAATGCATAAATAAATCATTAATCTATTCTAAGTTTTGCAAGGTTTGATGAAAAGGCTAATCTTTATTGTTGTACACACTGTTGCAATTCAAGTACAATAGTGCTTGAATAAATATGTGTATACTTTCTAACACCTACTGCGAGCACTTAGAGAAATATTCTAACTTTCAAATGGAAAAACTACAAGAGCTCTACTACTACTATGACTCTCCTCCCCATATACATGGCTATGAAGTCATATTTATAGTTTTTATTACAAGGCTACATCGATGGGACCTCATAGATGTAGTAAACACTACGTCGACATAGCCTCATCGATAGGGTAATGCCATGCAAATGGAGCCCATCAAAGAGGCCACATCAACGAAGGCCTATCAATGTGACACTTTGATGCTCATCACTTGAAGTTAGTGAAATTATTTAGAATCATTGTAACAAACTCATCAAAGCTAAATCATTTGACTAACAAAGTATATTATAAGCAAACTATTTTTTTGAATAAAAAAATGACTTCTTCTCACAAGAATGATTATTCATCGAGGTTTGAGCATACATCTAATCAACAAAGGAATGAATGATCAAATTAGCTAATGCCTCAACAATGCAAAGTGGTATATACTCATCCCAATGAGTATGTGCCAAAATTCACCTTCATCCTACATCAGGATGAATAGTTGCAATGGAGGGACATGGAGGTAAATAGTGTATTGTTTCTTGATCAAGCAGTTCCTACAATGTTGCACGAAACTCTTATGAGGTTGAACATCCAAGGACTCAATGTTGAATATGTTATGCAAGACCATGACTATAGGGATTACCATCTTATTAAGGCACAATACAAAAGAGATCTGCAACAAGAGAGGTGCTATGAAGTTTCAAAGGGGAAGCGGTTCAATAATCCATTATTCCTACCAGGCCAAAAAGACAATGAGGATCCCTTCTCTGGGGATTCTCAATTTACTAACTCTTCTTCCCTTAGTTCCAACAAAGGGGGCTTAAACTAGAATTCATAATCGACTATAAACAATCCTAGTTTAAGTAAGAATGAGTTCCATGATCATGGAGGATCCAAAGGGGGAATTCATGATAGGGGTAAGGAAAAGTATCATGATAATGATTGTGGTGATGATCATAAGAGAGGTGGTGGCAAGCACCATGGTGATGCTTGTCCTCATTTCTCTTCACCTTTGTCATCCTTTTCTTCCTCCTCTAGCTTCGATTGAAGTTGTAGAGGACATGACCATGATAGAGGTGACCAGTGGGACAAAGATGATCATAGGCCCTACTAGATTAGTTGAGAGTAGGGGAATGAGAAATTAAGGGAGGTCCACCATCAAAAAATAATGGTAAGTAAAGGACATCATGGGTATCATAGCCATCATAGAGGCCATGACTATGATGAGTATTTGCTCATAACTTGAAATATGTTGAACATCATAGAGGCCATGAGGATCCCAACAAGGAATGTGAAAGATACCTAAATCAAATGGTTTGATATGAACAATATCCCAAAATTTGAAGAGGGATACAACTCGGATTCACAAAATCATCTTCAAGCCTTTCACGATGACTGTTTTGTATAGAATGTGGAGAATAAATGAAAAAAATTAAAGCTATTCCCAAGGACACTCATCAAAGAAGCTAAAAGTTGGTATTGGTCCTTGGAGCCAGAATCAGTTTATAAATGGAGTATGATGCTTGAACTCTTCAATGAAAAGCATCAAATGTACTCTTAAGTGTCCAACCTAAGAAAGTAGATCCAAGGTTGGAAACAAGAAATACATGAACCCTTAGATGTAGTAATGCATAGGTATTACTCTCTTTTGTAGAAATGTCCTAGACATGGTTATTCTCAAAGGGAGAAATTCTATCATATCATTAATGCACTTCAAGAAAAATAAGGAGAACTCTTGGAATCTATTCCTAAGGAGACTTTCAGAACTTAGAGCCCATCATAATCAAATGCTAATAAAGTATGATGCCAAAGAAGAAGTAGATTTGAGTAAAAGAGAAAGTGTATAGGAGTATAATTGGTACCCTTCCATCATGAAAAAGGAAAGTCTAATTCTATGATAATGGTTTGGAGGCACCACTTGATAAGATGGTGCAATGAAAGACCTTACCAATTTAGAAGTCTATTTCTAAAATTTTGGCTAAAGTAGACAAAATGTGGGACTCTTTGGATGAAAAATTCCAAACCATTTTTAAAATAGTGAAGGAATCCAAAAAGAAAAGTTGTCCTTATGAACATAGGAGAAGAAATGAAGCTGAATGTGCCCCCCAAAGGGATAAGAGTAAGGATACGAGAGTAAAAGAGGTTGTGAAATCTAAATCAGATGATGATGGTGGATGTGACATCTACCAGTATGAACATCCTAAGGCATGTTGCCTTATTGTGTCATAGTTTTTGGAGTCTGGGATGTACATTTTAAATTCTATACTAGTAAGAAGGTAAGCATCCAAAAGGTTGTGTTACTCGCAAGGTAACCCTAGGAAATTCCACCAATAAAAACCTATTATCCAAGTAGAGCTCCACCACAACTTTATGAGTAGTACCATTAGTGATAGCACCCATAGTCATGGAGGATGCCACCACAAAAGAAATAGTAACCTTACTAGTAGTTTAATACACATGGGTACTATATTTAATAGCCCATTTCTCCATGTGACACTTCTAGGCATGCTTCATTCCAACTTCACTACTACCCTCTTAAACATTATAGAGCCCAATCTACAAGAGGGGAATCCCCATTTATTCATACCCTTTTCATCCTTTTTCACATGTCCCTCCATCCTCAGCCTAATTTCCACATGCTCCATCAATGTAGGGTGACATTCTAGCCTAGTCGTATCAATGTAATGCCACTAGGGTTGTTAACTTATAGCCTACTCCTTAGTCGAGTGTTTAGAAAATAAATCCCAAGAAAGACCATTCTTCGAAACTAATAGCCCTAAAAAGCTCTCATAGACATATGTGGCTAATAGCCATACTTCTCCCTCATCCTCTACATATACATCATTCGAGTCCCCTTAAAAAAAAACACCTCCCAAAGTACATATTATTATGTTGACCCATGTAGTAACCGATAAGATTAAGGCTAGTCACCTTCCTAAGAAAAGATCTGATATTGGGAGTCCCCTTATCTACCTACAAATTTCAAGGAATGAACCTACAAGTTTCAAGGCTCTTTTACATTCAAGTTCTCGTGTAAACTTATTTCTCATGAGATGTACACAACCTAGAACTTTCCTCCACTCAATAAGAGCAACATTCATATTGAGTTAGAATACTAGTCCATCATTGTTCCCTTGGGACTGGTAGAGGACATTGTAGCCATCATCTCTAAGTGGTCCTATCCTACTAAATTCCTAATGATCTATGTTGATAACTGCAAAAAATACTTTCCAATCATCATGGAAAGGGATTGGTTAAGCACCATTGATGCATGATTGGGAACTTGAGACCTCTCAAATATTTTCAAACAAAATGCATTTGAAAAGATTGAGAAGAAGAGGGTTCCATGCATCATGTATAGTGATATAGGGTGCAACTATATGTAGAAACTATGATTCATGAAAAGTACAAACATCATAACATGTAAGCAATGTGCAAACATGTCTAATATTCGAAGTTGCCTATATGTAGAAGTCACAAAATAGGAGGGAACCTAGCAGCTGATAATTAATCCTAATAGCAGCTCAAAAATTTGCATAGAACCAACTAAGAGCCTAACAAGTGCCTACATTGAAGGAATGAATGAGATAGAGAAGATCCATCACCAACTCTCCAATGAACCTAATGACACTTATTGGGGAGAGTTGAAAATCCCTGAGAACTATAAATAGGAACCCTTAGAGTTGAAAACTCTACCTACTAGAATGGAATATGATTTTCTAAATAATGTAAATATGATAATAATAAATGCTAACCTTGCTCTTAAACAAAAATATAAGCTATTAAAGGTGGTCAATAAATGGCCAATAACCTTTTCTTGCTCATATGTTAAACTCATTAGGATTGATCCTAGGGTATGCTATCACTACATCCATACAAATACTTCCATGAAGCCAAAGAGACAACTACAACAATGGGTGAACCACAAACTCAAGTAAATCATCAAAAATAATATTGAACAACTCCTCAAGGTGTGGTTCATCTATCCCATTGTAGATAGCAAGTGGATTAGCCCATTGGTGATAGTGTTGAAGAAAGGTGGTGAGTGGAGGGTTTGTATTAACTTTAGGTTGTTGAACATGGAAACTTACAAAGATCATTTTTCATTGTCATTTATGGATCAAGTGTTGGACACCATCTATGGACATTGTTTCTATAGCTTTCTAGATGGTTATAATGGCTATAACCACATTCAGATTGCACCTAAATATTAGGCTAAAACCACATTTACAAGTTCCTAGGGGACTTTTGCAATGAGAAAGATGACATTTGTTCTATGACACCTTGTCCTTATCATCTTTTAACATTAGATTGATAATGATGAAATTCTTCATGGATGACTTCTTCACATATGGCACTACATTTGAGCAAGCCTTGGATTGCCTTGAGAAATAACTAAAATGATGTGTGGAGATAAACCTTCAGCTCAACTAACAATAAAGCCATTTAATGGTCTAGGATGACATTTTTTTGGAGCATAGAGAATCTAAAAAATGGATCAAGATGGAACCTAAAAAAATAAGTGTCATCCAAGGAATTAGCCACCAACCAAAAATTTTCAAAGATATCCAGTCATTCCATTGTCACACTAGCTACTACTAGCACTTCATAGATAATTTTTCTAAGATCACTAAGTCATTGGTGGAGCTTACAAAGAAGGATGCTCCATTCATCTAGATTGACAAATATGAAATGAATTCTAGTAGCTTAAGAAAAAACTTATAGAAACTCCAATTCTACAAGTGCCTAATTAGTCAAGACCATTGCACATCATGATAGATGTATCAAATTATGCCTTGGGAGCTCTGCGTACATAGTTGGATGCTCAAAAACATCCTTACTACATCCACTACACAAGCTAGAGAATTGTGGGTGCACAGCTGAATTACATCATAACATATAAAGAATTGATGGTGGTGGTCTATAACTTGGAGAATATCAAGCACTAAGTGTTTGGGTACAAGGTATTCATGCACACAAATCATAATCTAATATGATTCTTGATGAACAAACAAATAGTGAGCCCTTGTATCATACAGTGGCTTGTGATATTATATAAATTCAATGTTATGATAGTAGATTAAAAGGGAATCAAGAATATGGTTGCTAACCACTTGTCTCAATTATGATGGGACAACAAAGAGGAGGAGAGCCAACTTTATAATCAATTTCCTGATGAACTCTTCTTTGCTAGTGTTATAAATGAACAAGTGGTCAATAATACTAACTAGTATGATGGCATTCTAACCTATCTTATTATTCACAAGATGTCACAAGAGTAGGACTATAGGAAAAAATAATAGTTTCTTCACTAGGTGAAACACTTCATGGAGATTAACAAACACCTTTAAAAGGCATGTGTTAATGGCTTGGTTTGTTGGTATGTCCCTAAAGCTGATTAACTACACATTCATTATTTATAACTAAAACATTTATTATTTTTGTTCCATTCAGTCCTATAGCTCAGTTTGAATTTGTGTGACTTATTGAAATTGTAAGATGCACTTCTAATGTTGTTTTTATGATCCAATCTGTTGCTTATGAACCTACTATTAAATCCCAAATTTACAGTGAACAAGAAGATTGTGTTTTATGGTTTATGTTTGAGCCTAGTTAATGTGTTTTTTGATTTTCTAAAGTTTAATATTTTCATTTGAAATATTATATATTGCAACACATAACTGTAGTGGAGGTACTAATAGAATTTTAATAGAAAGATGTAAAAATTTTGAGGTGCCATTTGAGCTTGTGGACTACATTTTGAAATTTTCCTATTTGAGGGGGGTAATATATGTTTTTCTTAATCCTCTGATCCCAAACAATAAGAATCAACATTTGTGAATGTACAGGTCTTATATAAAGGTATTTTATCTAGCCCAAAGATACTACAAACTTAAGCATCAAGTTAGCATATTCTATTGAGTTTACACATTTTGTCTTAGTCTTTTGTGTTTTAAATAGAAATGTTTTCCTATATTAAAGTTAATGCATAAGTTTATTTTTAATGATTTCAATGGTCATGTGTTATGGAAACAAAGTTCACTAATGCTTGTCTCGTTTATTGTTATTTGTAGGCCTCACATGATGATGTTGATGTAGTTGGTAATGATGTATGTATTGAGCCCTCCCCTTCCTCTCATGGCTTAGTTTCATCGATTTGGTAAACTCATTGAAAAGTATATATTTTTCTTACCATTGTATGTTGCACAATGCAGCCATGGTTTTGGACATTTATGTATGTATATAGTTGTATCATCATGTAGTTTGATTTCAACTGCATATCAATTTTAAACTCTTATGTTTTACATGCTTCATATAAACATAAATGGTAGATGTAACAAGGCCACAAGCTAAATCTGGTAGAAAAAACATGATGTAATGTATGAGATGGAATAATTAAGAGAAATGGGATTAGGGATGAATTTTTAGCATTTATGGGATTAATAATGCCTCATTTTTAAAAATATCAATGAAAAAATAAAATAAATAAAATATAATAAAAGAAATCCTAAACTATCCTATCCTAAGAAAGAGAGGTTATAGAACATACCTCACTTACTTGAGAGGATAGGGTCTAATCCCCATATTGTTACATAATGAGATAAGTCTTCTTTCATTAGCAGCTTGGTAAATGCATCAGCTAGTTGTGCCTTTATCCCAACATATTTCAATTAAATGTGTGTAAGTTGAACATGATCTTTGATGAGCAGTGAGGTACCCCTACGCTCAACCATACGAATATGAGCGTGTACGCATGATCTGGTCAAACTCTACAGATAGACTAGTTGTGGCACCTAGATAGTTATATGTTGATCACTATTCACTATCTTCCCACCTAGATTAGTATTTAATTTGTCATGTATGCTTTAGTCCAGAGTGAGGTGTATGATGTGGTTTCTAATAACTTGATTAAACTAATAAGTAATATGAAGTAAAATCTAAGCTAGCCTAAGTGTGATGAGCATCCATCCTTAATCATCTGTGTGCATCTTGGACTTCGTGTACTACTTTTGGGATTACCAAATGCACATTTATATAAAGCACTACTTGACATGCTACTGGGTTACCACTTAGTTACACTTAAAAGTTCATGATTAAGACCTACTCATTCCACATTAACAACAGGAATGGTAAATGATGATAAAATAAATATTAACTAAGAAGATAACAATAAATTATAAATAATTAAAATAAATTAAAAGATAAGTAAATGCTGCAATGATGGAATAATCTTGATCTTTATTGTTGATCGTGTGCGTGTCCAAGTACATCATACTCGGAGAAAGGTTCCATACAATTACAAGCATCACACTGCGGGCATGCACTTGGGAAAAAGAACTAAAAATTAATTAAAAACTAACAAAAAGACTCCCCCTAAAGACTTACCAGCAAAATCCCCCTCCCCATGTGCCTGAGTGCTATATTTATAGGCCAACATAGGAATCATGATATCGTGTATACAATATCGTATCCAGGCTAAGATATTGGGTACTTGATATTTTGTACTCGATATCATGTACCCAATATTAAGGCTTGACAAACCATGATTCATCATATCCCCACGACTGAATAAAAACTCATCCTTGAGTCAAACAAAGTGAGGAACAAGTTCATTAAATTACAAATAGTGGATAGGTATGGGATTATTAAATGACCATGGATTGCTTCATGTCGCAGTGTGGGATTAAACAAAATTTAGACACAAACACAAAATACAAAACTTGTGGAACTCATGTGGTTCCTAGTGGTGGTGGCTCCTTCATGGGCACCTTTCCTTTGTCCTATGCTCTAGGCTTTTGAAATTGATACCTTTGAAGATGTGCCTGAATCTTCTCCTCTTCTGTCTAAGGATCATGAGCCATCCATGCTGATGTTCCAATGTTTAATGGAGTTGGCACTTCCCATGAACATAGCAATTATGGGAACACTTGATTGGCCTTGAAAAATCATGCCACAAATAGCTATCGTTCCTCTTCATAAGCTCTATCCCTAACCTCTCCACCTTTTTCTTGGCCAAATTATGTAGTGACAAGAGTTTCCTGATGGATGCTGAATGATTGTGCCTCCTGATCTGCATGAGGTCCTTAGCCTCTACCTCCTCTTGGGCATTTAGTTGCATCTTTAAAAGGTCCTCCTTATTGTCTTATTTTAAAGGCCATCTATAATCACACAAGGACCGATTATTAGTAAGGTTCTTTAAAGAATTTAATTATCTTATACCTTACTCATTGCCATTAATAAATGCTTAATTTGTTGCTTAGTATGATTCTAGAGTTAGAAATATTTTAAGGAGGTTGCCCTAAAAGTTTAATGTTGGACCTAATCTATTTAGGTGATACATAAAAGGACATGTAATGGTTCTAAGGAACGTTCAATAAAATTATGACAAATTAAAGAATAGATTTGGCAAGGGAGTACTCAAAGGGTATAAAATGATGTGGTGTGCAACATGTAGAAATTACAAAATTCATGCAAGTAGGTCCTCCCCAAAGTAAGTTCCAACCTATAATGCCCTAACGTAACCACACCTTAAAATGTCCTTAGACACTAGAAGTGTTAAATGAAACTTGAAATTATGCAACAAAACACACACATGTTAAATACTACCACAATGAGGTATGAATTCTATGCCACACAAGACACAAGTTATAAATACTTGGATAGTGAGATGAGAGGAATCATAGAAGGGATTATAGAGATTGAGACATGAGGTAACTGACTCTAGGAAAAATGAATCCAAAGTGTTGTGTGTGATTAAGGTACCATTAGCCTTTCACCCCAAGATCAAAACCAAGTCCATACCTCTGATCAGTGACATGGCATTATTTCATCCCAATGATAGACAACCATAAGAGAATCATGATAGCAAGGCATATGATCACTTGGTATTTTGCGCAAGGGAGGAGTGATTCAAATTTGTGTGTGTGGCATGCTTTTATTGGTCTTTTTTTTTTGCTTCATTTCTTACTATTTTTTTCCTTGCTTTTATTTTTCTTTTTCTTTTCCTTATCTTTTTCTTCTATTGGTAACTTTTTGCACTTTGTCTTTCCCAAAAGCGATCTAGAGAAGTCGCCAACCCTTAAGCATGGATGCATGTATTTCTAGTGGGACCCCCCAAAACAACATTGAGTTCTTTTATTAAGTGCCTTTATCACAACTCTTACTCCCATTTTTCGTTAGATCTACAAGGATCTTAGTAAAACCAAGCTACATGACAACACCTATAGATAGTTCCCTTGATGTTGCACCCTTTCCATTTCCTCTTAGTTCATCACTCTTTGCTCTGGGCATAAATGAGTAAAAAGTTACTTTAAGTTTTAATGATAACAAGAATATTGTCATATTGAGAGTAGAACCTCTTATTAATAGAATGGGTGGGTGGATGGTGTGGGCTCACTCTCCAAATAATTAGTCCCTTGTGACTTAATAACATAGAACAACACCTCAACCGACTGGTTACATGGGTTTTTTATTCATAGATGAGATTATCCACAAAAAGATAAAACAACAAATTGAAAGATGAAAAATTAGAAAATCAAAAATCAAAAAACAAAAAATTGTAAAACGAAAGAAAAAAAAAGCATTTACTAATTCCTCTTATTAGAATGGGGGGTGTCCCCCATGATTGAACCTTGGATCATGGTGAGAATTAATAAATGGAAAGTTTGGATCCATGCATATTGGAACTATTGGGGTCTAGTCATATTTAAACCACTAGGTGTCTTTTGGTGTGTTGGCAGGAATGTACCCAAATAGAGGTTCACACAGTTAATTATAGTAGGCATAGTGGGGTAGATTATAAGATGTGATCATGTGATAAGAAGCTGACCCACTATGGCACCCATGACCATAAGATGATATGAAAGGATCAATAAGTCTCCCCACATTGTTATATTCATTGGGTCACATGGTTGTTGGAGTATTGATTGGTGGCCTGGATAAGGTAATAGGAGGTGTTGAGTTTGAAGAGGAAGGTGCATCACAATGTTGGGCTTGTGCTGAGTTGGAGGATGTAGTGGTTTTAGAACTGTGCTATCTGTTTCTATGGCCATGCCTAAAGAAAGAAAACTTATGATGTTGTGGAGGCCTTCCATTGCTATTGATAGTAGTAGCACAAGTAATGTTCGTCGGTTGGTGCTATGGTGTAAAACCTTCTAGTACTACCGGTGGTGATGTAGAAGGAAGTGAAGGATGAAAATATTGAGAGCAAGGAAAAGTATAAGGAACATGAGGTGGTTGAAACACCCTAATATTTTTAGGGCATTCTTGCTTCACCAGGTCTTCGCAATTTATGCAGTGTTAGGTCACTTCAGAAAGAAGTGGATGCTCTAAGTTTAGGCTACACAGTTTGGCAAATTTTCTAGTTGGGTAATTCATCCAGCTGATAGCCTACTTAGAAACAATGTGGAGAGTTGTTGACAGTGTTCAAAATTCACAAAATAGTTGGACAAGTTTTCTAGTTGAAGAGTTTGCTATGCTACGCTACATTGTGTATCATAGCATGCTTCGGGAGATAGTCGTTCAAGTGATCAATTGTAAATTTTTGCAAGACAAGATGCTATGCTATGCCATACTACGCAACGTGGCATAGCGTAGTGAGAGAAAAATAGGAAGGATTAGCTTACTTAGTGATTTCAAATGCACTTAGTTAGTGCCTCTTCCTTTGAAAGTAGTTACTTCGCTCAGCTCCAAGTCCTTCAACAATGGCTCCTTCACCAGAAAGTGGCAAACTTAGAAAAATGTAGGCCATGCCGGTTGCCACACTATGCTATGCTACGTAGTGTAGCATAGCATAGAAAATCTATAGGAATAAAAAAAAGCATCTCAAAGGGTAGGATCAGCAAGTTCGTAAGTTTTGTAGTGCAAAAAGAAAATTTTGCACATTTTCAGTGTTTGTGTGTCTGAGGCTAGCTGCTATGCTACGTAGCATAGCACAATGTAGCAAATATGCCAAAAGTAGTCATAGCACTTTGAAGGTTTCCAACACATGTAGTAAGATGCAAAGTAAGTTTTTTGTTTCAAACTAGTGGCTACGCTATGCTACGCTGTGTAGCGTAGCACAGTGTAGCAAGATGCTACGCTACACCAAACATGCTACACTACAAAGCATAGAAAAGCATGACAAGTAGTTATGCTACATCAATGCATTTCACCTAATTGCACCATTGACACAGATCTCCAAGCTTTGATAGTGCAATTACAACGAGGCAGACTCATAATTACAGCATGGCAGGCCATCCAATAGTCATGCACATCCATGTAGCATAGACATGTCAATGCAAGCCTAGGACACGTGATTTCCAAACCGCATCCTTCGTGTGCCCTTGGTCCTATAAATACCCCAATGAGAAATGCTCAAGGGGTCGGTTGGTGATTTTGTTGGCTGGGAAGCAAAAAAGATAGCATTATATTACTAAGTATTGTAAACATTTTTTTTGACACTATAAATAGTTAGCACTCTTGTTTGGCATTCTATTCTGCTCTTTTCTACTATCCTAATAGCATTTTGCATTGTTGACCCCTGAGTCCGCATTCAAGTGTACAACTATCTTGCTCTAAACGTCTTGGTTACTATTGGGATCTCAACACCTCTCAGTACCGTGTAATCAATTATATCCAATTTGACATAGTGAAGTCATAGCCTTGAAGCGGTGCATTTTCCTAACTGCATTTTACTTTTTTTTCCTACTTGTTGTCGTATTTTACATCATTTTCTACTCTTTTTGTATTTAACATTTAAACATCATTATTCTATGTTACAAGTTTCTTTTTCAAATTATCCGTTTGCAAAAGGTTATATTAACACTGACTAAGTTCCTGTCTAATCCACCAGACCATTCAGGGCACCTCATTTCTATTTTATCTAGCACAGCCCTTGTGCGGATCCAAGGTTAAGACTGTCACGACCGATGACCTCTCAGTGTTTTCTAGCCACCGATGTTTTTGGTTACTATAGTTTTCTAGCGCTAGAAGGAGGGCCTTTTGGTGCCTTTTCCATGTTTTATGGTAGTTCTATAAGCATTCTACACCCTGATACATGTTAGCGTAAACTTGATGCCTATTTGTGGTTGTTTATGTATTGTGTGATGTAGATCAGTCACCTCAACGGTTCCTTCGAAATCCTATAGGACATAAAGCCTCCAATCGCCATTTCACTCGCTTGTTTTATGGTAGTCTTACATGCGTTCTATACCCCATCATACACTTGTGTAAATGTGACACCCTCTCGTGGTTGTTTACACACCGTGTGATGCAGATCAATCGCTCTAATGATTTCTTTGGAATTTGGCAAGACATAAAGCCTTTTCATTGCCTTTCGGTCTCTTTGTTTTTTTCTCATTTGCAATACCATCTAGCTTCGTGACAATGACTTCCACAATCACTGCTACTAACACCTTTACTACCGATGTTCCTTTTACGGTTCTAGGCATCATAGGTGCTGAGCAACCACTCAACCCGATAAGGGAACTATGCCAATCCCTCAGGATCCAAAACAAGGGACCTGAGGGTGTGGCCTAGCAACATGAGTGCTATAACTTCCTCTATGAAAAGGTGCAGTAAAACCTACCGTTGGATGTTCAAGAACTCGAAGAAAAATGTAACTTTGAGTTCGCTTACTACAATGGGAAGGAATTTTTTCCCACTCCTAGCGTTTCCATTCCTTTGATACAGATAAATCAATAGGTTCTAGACCAGCTGATCTAGTTGGATAGACTTAGGGAGTAGTAGGACACAACGTCTAACCATGATGAGACCTTCCAAGATGAATAGGAGGAACTTGATTCCCAATCCAATGGGGGAGGTCAAACCAATCCCATTACAATACCTCCTACCTAGTATTTCTAGACCAACTTGTTGTCTATCACTGCTCCCTTCGTAATCATGCCTATGGATGTGCAACCTGCAAGTACACCTGCAATGGGTAGCCATGTTATCTCCTCTGTGTATTAACGCCCCTATTCCCCAGTTTCATTTGCAGCCACTATTCCCCCACAAACCGCTCATCAGTTCATTCCTACGATGTATCACATACCAATCATGGATACCCTGCCACATGTTCATACCATGCCTACTTCACAGTCCTACGCAACTTTCACCTCCATTCCCGCATTTACACCTATCCCACCATCAGCGGCGGGCCCAAGCCTGTCAACGTGGTGGACCCCATTCACTACTCCCCCTGCTACATTACCATTGCAAATGTCTCACGTCCACCATCAAGCCTACCAAGTGCCATAAAAAATACCTCCCAACATGGGGATCTAGTCTGTTCCTCTAGCCATGCAAACAGTCTACCCTGTAATGTAACCCTCGGCTGTTACTACAATGACACCACCTATTAGTTGGTGGATGCCATAAGTAACGCAGATTGTAGGGGCCACCACAACAGCACCGTCGGTGGGTCGTGTTACCACCCCTACTACCCCATAGATGGGAGCTATCCCAGTAGTTCCCTAATAGTCCACATCATCTCAAGGTCTGGACCAAGCGTTCCAGCTTATCTATATCCTTACTGAAGAGATACAATGCCTTAAGGCTGTCAGGTCTGACACGGTACAGGTCATGGATGTTTACCAAGATGACCCCATCAGCCCTGCCATCCCCGCACTGATGTTGCCCCTAGGGATGTCCCTCCCATACTTCATGAATTACAATGGGGAGGAGAACCCCAACTCACATCTTGTTACCTTTAGGTCTAAGTCCCTTCTATTGCAACAATGGCCGTACATGATTATCCGTGTCTTTGCTATGTCCCTAGCTAGGAGAGCCTTGGATTGGTACCGCGCACTGCCACGCTCATCTATTTCAACTTTAGAGGAGCTTCTAACCCAGTTCATGATGTGCTTCAAGAATAAATTGAAGCTAGAAATCATGCTGGATTAGTTGATGAGCGTGAAGCAAGATCCCCTGGAACCAGTCCAAAAGTTCATCTAGCGTTGGAGTGCAACCCTTAATGAAATCCATGAGCTCATCATGGAGGCCCACTTGCTGGCCATCTTTAAGGATGCAGTGAATCACTTCATCAAGTCTAAATTATACTATCTTGCTCCCTGCACTCTTAGTCAAGCCTTCGCCTAAACTAAGAGCATACAGGATGCAGCTGAGGTGTGCAAAGACCTGGCCTATGTTGCTTACAAGAACACCTTTACAAAGAAGGAAAAGGATAAGGCTACAATAGCGATAATGGCCGCTACGGCGAATAAAGCCAAACCCAAAACTAATAACAATGGTAACAAGAACATAAAAAAATCAGATGCACTCGCAACTAACCTCATGCCCAAGCAAGGAAACACACCACTACCTCCCATACCCGCACCCAAGACATCTGTGCAAACCAAATCGAAATTTTAGCATAAAGATCGCTCAAAGTACACCCCGCTACCTATCAAACCTTTAGATCTTTTGAAGTAGCTATTGGCAGTGGAATACATCCAATACAAGCAAATGTCGGAGGAAGGAGTTAGGAAATATCAATGCTATTATGAGATCCTTAGGAACCCTTCCTTGGCTTTGCCCAATGAGCCCCTAGTTGCTACAGGTTTTAGGCTAGATAGGTTTTGTGACTATCATCAACAGTGTGGTCACAACACAGATTACTATCTAGCATTGAAGGATGACATCCAAAGGATGATTGACTAAGGGAAACTGGTGTTGGACTAAAGCAACTCGGTATGTCCTAAGAATTAATCCCTGGATGTCTACATTAACCCCCTCAATGCCAACAACGCTGATTATGTCATCAAAACCATTGACATCGATAGTAACCCTAGGCTACCCCAGCAACCGTTTGTGGTCCACGGGCCTCAACGTAGCGCACTAGCACCATGAGAAGCTGATCAAAGCTTACATCAATTGTTTGTCCTGAGGGTTCCTCCCCAGGCATCCAACCCAAAACCACCTATTAGTGAAACCACACCACCCCACTCGTCAACACCATTAGCTTTGGTTTTCATTAGGGGGCCAACTCCTTCAATAGTCCCCACCCCGTGTAAGCCAGCCGCGTAGCCTTCTCATCCCAAAAAATGAGAGGTGCGTTTCAATGGTGAGACATCAAAGGGAAGTACCATCCTGGGTGTTTACAACCCTACATCTTCACCCCCTGCATCTACACCTTTGTCACCAAAGAGAAATGTTGCTACGACCATGCAGTCCATGCTACCCCACCAAAAAGGGTCTGAACCCAGATCCGAAACTACCCCTCCTTGGGAGATCCGTCTTCTAGGACAAATATAAGAGTAGAAGGGCAGTAAATAGGGTGATGGCTAGGATTTCTTGGACACCCTCACTTAGGTCAAGCAAGCTCTAAAACAAAAGAACACTACACTAAGCTTGTACGACCTAATCATGGCATCTGTCCCACACCGTGAGGCTCTGAACCACATGTTGACGATGATTTCGATTGACGAGGACATGCCAGTGAAAGAGGAAGAAATCCAATTGGTCATGCTTCCCTCCACGTCTGTGGAGCTAGAACCATCTCAAATAAATTTCTACGATGACTCCATTAGGGAAGATCCCGAAAGGGGTTAGGTAACTATAGCGCCCCTATGCATCAAAATTCGGGTTGGCCAACATAGGATCTGGAGGGTACACATCGATGATGGGGCTACCACTAATGTCATCCCCTTCCCTGTTGTGAAAAAGTTGGACTTGGTCGACCAGATGAAGCCCACAACGATGTCATGCCTAAAGTCATTTAATGGAGCATGGGTCATGATGAAGGTCATAGTCCACATAGACTTCATGGCAGGGGACTAGTTCCCCATAAACGTAACATTCATCATGGTCGAGGAGATGCTCGGGTTTAACCTAATCTTGTAGAGGTCACGGTTAGCACAACTTAGGGCTATCTCTTTGCCCATACATCAATAAATCCACCTACCATACGCAGGTAGGGAGGTGGTGATCCATGATGATGAGGTAGCGGCACAAGCAATCAATAACATAGACATGGAGCAGGGCTCAAAGGTCATAGCCTCTAAGAATGAAGCGCTTACCCCTACATGCACTAACGATCCAGTGGAGGAATCGGCTTAACAAGCTAGTTCCAAAAATGAAGGTGTGTGGGCTAAGTTGCCCTTCCAAGTGGGGGGTAATGATGTAGATGAAGGCCCTGGTAGAGTGCCTCAGCCTTATGTCTCACTCAACCCACGATGGGTCAAGAAGCAGCTACACATAGCGTAGAAACCCCACCGCTTCCTGCTCAATTACCATCCTCTATACATTCATCCCATTTTTGTTTTGCATCCACGTTAGTTACCACTTAGCCGTTCTCCAAATCATTAGCATATCATCTCTTTAACACGCAATGGCCTGAAATGGCCTAAAACTATGCATCCCCAATGGCCTGAAATGGCCTAAAACTATGCACACTAATGGCCTGAAATGGCCTAAAACTACACATCCACCATGGCCCAAAATGGCCTAAAACTATGCTATGCTATGGCTGGAAATGGCCCAAAACTAGCAATGGCCCACGATGGCCTAAAACTAGTTCATGGTCAAAAACGGCCCAAAACTAGTGATCGCCCATAATAGCCTAAAACTAGTGATGGCTTGAAATGTCCTAAAACTAGCAGGGGCCCGAAATGGCCTAAAACTAAAACATAAAAGCATGAAAATTTTACATAAGACTTAGCACATAGACAATGTGTAAGTTAGCATAGAATCAATTTCTTTTTCGAAATTCTCCTCTTTATTCAAAACTTTTTTCTTTTAGACAATGTTTGTAAGAATTTTACAAAAATCCAAAATCCCAAAAAATCCCATGCTACCATGGGTTCTCTTCACCCATGACATCTTCATCACCATCATTTGCTTCTGTGTCATCTTCCATTGCATCGTCCCCTACTACCCCTCCATTCCTACCCTCTATAGGCTCTACGCCCTCATTTAGAACCTGCATCGTAAAAATGAAGTAGATAGCTAAGGCAATGCATGCAAGCTACAACAAAGAATAAGCATTAATATAGTAGGAAGCAACTAACCTGAGAAGGACTTGCATCTGTCTTGAAGGGTATCTGATCTAAACTAAGCCCGAGACAATGCTAGACCTCCTATATTGTGATATCCACCCAATGCCTATTGCTTAGTTCAGCGTCTGCAGTAGCCTTCTCCTTTTCAGTGGTCATCCATCTTGATAGTCCCAGAGAAAAGGAGGCAGTTGCAGTCTCTCCAGTGGGAAGGTCCCCATTTAGGAGATTTCGTAACCTTTACCTGTTCTTTGAACTTGTCATAGGCCTCAAAAATGCCAATGGCATCTATGAATGCCTTAAGTGTCCCTATACAGTCTACGATAGGTGGCATGTTCTAGTTTATACATATGTTTATGGTTCTTTTGGGACTAACCCCATTCATAAACTCTGGTGTTGAAATCTTTACAATCCTAACTCTTTTGGGCCAACAAGTCCATTTGCATTTAATGTTCTATTATTTTGTGGGTGGCTTCATTATTTTGATGCATGACTATCCAAAATCTAGCATGATCTATCACAGCCGTGTGCCAGTTTTCATCATTGGTATCACAAGCTATGAGTAATTCATTCCTCGATTTGAGGTCTTCCACCTCGGCGCTCAGGTTGGCCTTCTCTTTCTCAGCTTTTTGGACCCGTTTCCATAAGTCTTCGTTGATGCACCTGTACTCCCACAAGGAGTGAGCCAAGTGCAAGGCACATTTGCTAACCTTGTCGTATGCACGATGAGGCACCTCGGTCACTTCAAGCGGGAATGTAGGCATGGCACCTGTAACAACAGAAAATTCGGCAGCTGGAAATACCGACCGAAATTCCGTGTACACAGTTTTAACCACGGATCCGCGTGAGGGCTGAGCTGGAAAAACGAATCCGCGGTGCCCTGAATGGTCTTGTCGATCAGACAGGGACTTACGGGTTAGTAAAAGCGGTGACGATTACGGATTTTTTTTTTGCGTGACGTGATTTATTGCGAGAGATCGTAAAACGGGGAGATAACGACGTAGATGGATCGCTACGAAGATGACGTTAAGACGCCAGAAAGATGCTAACCGGGAGAGAAAAACAAGTAGATGTTGCAAAGATCAAAGATCTATGTTTGAATGCCGGATCAGATGTATATTTGCATGTATATTACGTTACAATGGGAGAAAACCCCCAAAAAATTGGATACAAAATGAGCACAAAACAACAAGAAAACTGTGTGGACAGAAATCCGATCTACCTTGTAGACCCAAAGCCTAGGTGCAGGAATGGCCAAGCTCTGAAGTCTATCGATCTTTTGAACGATAGAACCTGCTAACTGGGCGAGACGACTCTCCAATTCCCGTTCTACTTCTTTGCTTCAGGTAGATCTGTTGTTAGGACTCAAGCGTGCTGTGTTCTGTTTCTGCTGAAGGATCGTGTTTGCAGCGATTACCAAAAGGTTGCTCTTGTTTCTCTGCTCAAGGCGATGAGTGTTCCCTTGCTCAGAAAATGCTCTTGTCCTCTTGATCTGCTGCCAACAAAAAGCGATAAGTGCTTTGGTGCTCTGGTTTGTTAACTTGTCAACCTGCCAACTCTCCCCTTAAAAAATCCCTTTGTATATTTGTCAGCCGGAGTATTTATAGGCCGCGACACGCGCAACCCTGATGATGTGGGCCCGAATGTCGCGGATCCTGTTGGCGCGATTCTTTTAAGTTGAACTGCGACTACGCACAACACGCTCGTTTGCGTGCTGTGCGTGTAAAGAGCAGGCTCACGATAGGCGTGTCCCGGCTGCATTTGTGCTCATTCGCTTTGTGTTGCGTGTATGAGCGCACTGACGTAAAACAGTGAGTTGAAGATCATTTTACGCTCACTATGCAGCTGTGCGTGGAAAAGCGTAAATGTAACGTACGCTCACTACGCAGCCGTGCGTGGTGAAGCGTAAACCAATTTTTAGCTTACGTTCATCACACAACTGTGCGTGATGAACCGTAAATAATGCATAACTTACGCTTTCCACGCAGCGGCGCGTGGTGGAGCGTAAGGAGCGTGGAACTTGGATGATGACCCACGCACTGATACGCACCACCGCATAATCGAGCGTAAAGGCCACTTATGTATGTGCCGCAAGAAAAGAGCACTGATTCGTCATGCCTCTCTGGATTTTTCCTTCAACTGTTTTGGAGCTTACTACGCTCATCACACTGCCGTGCATGATAGAGCGTAAACTTGTCCTTGAACAAATTCGCATTTGGCTATCTCGGGGGTTATTACGCTCATCACACTGCTGTGCGTGATGGAGCGTAATCTTGTCCTTAGCCAAATTCATCTTTAACTGTCTTGGAGCCTATTACGCTAGTCACGCCGCCGTGCGTGATAGAGCGTAAACTCGTCCTTAGACCAATTCAAGGCGCTTTCTTGTTACAAATCTTCGCCTGAGGCCGACCCGTAATTTTCACGGTGTTTCAATGGCCCCTCTTTGTTGACGGTTAGAGGGCTTACCCGAAAAACGTCGACAAAGAATGCGAAACACCGGATTGGTAGAAGTAAGAACAACGTGCATCCATGACTGCTCAGGTGTGGCTCTGTTTACGTAAAAGGAAGGTTGGCGAGTATGAGAGGAAGAGTGTAACTGGAAACAAGTTCGGGGAAAATGCAAATAGTGTGTTTATTTATGTTAACAGGAATGCTTTCAGACGAGCGTTGCGCGTCAATCTGAGATATCTCTGTTACAAATTGTAGCAGGAATGCGTTCAAAAAGAAGCATTACGCATCACTTTTTGCGATGTCTCTGCTAGCGTGAGAATGAAAAACGAAGATTTGCGTATGTGAATGCTACGTATGGGAACTGGGTGGTGGGGAAGAAGGAAATAGGGATTAAGGTTAGATGCGTGTCGGGAAGAAATGTGCAAAGCTGAGTGGGTGGGCAAACCTGGGCAGCCATTTCAGCAGGTTGTTGTACTTCGCCGCTCAGATGAACGCACCTTTGAACGACATCCTCGAAGTTAAGCAGCCTCCAACCAAAAAAAGGAAACAGAGGACGCCATTGGTTATGGACAAAAGACGGGATTTCTTGGAACCCATGCTTTCTGATGTTGGCCGGAGCAAACGGACTGGAAATGTTAAGCTGGAGCACTTGGGCGGAGCCACCAATCCTAACGATTCAGCCCTGCATACCTTCGCCAAAAGGCATCAGACGCAGTGCAGCTCACTGGTTGCATCGGGAACCAGCCAGATGAATCTGCGAGGCCGGCGTCCGATAGCAATGATTGGCGGAGACTCCTGGGGCCATGTCCAACGGGGATTTCGTTGGGGCTCCCGCTAACGAGGCTAAACTCCCAGAGCTGGTACCACCGCAGCGGGTGCGGTGGCGGCATCTCCGAGGGATCAGTAAGATGCCTCCTTGCTTGTCCGAGGGATCAGTAAGATGCCGATGGGGTGGCGATACTGGGACCGTCTCAGTACCCCACCCCATCTGTTGTGTAACTGTACAGGAGTGATCACGCTCGCTTGAAGAGGGTGGCGATCTGTACATCCCAGTTTTGAGTCTTGGGAGACTGTCGTTACTGGTTTTAAGTCTCAGCAGACCGTGGTCCCAGTTTAAAGTCCGGGCGGACCGAGAAGTGCTAGTTTTACGTCGTAGCAGACGGTGGTAAGGCTGGTTTATGGTCTCAGCAGACCGTGCTATGGATGTCAGTTTTATGTCATGACCCAGGGAACAATCTGTGCTGATTTTACGTCTCAGCAGACGGCTACTTACCTGTGCCAGTTTAGCGTCATGGCGGACGCGCGCAAAAGGTACCAGTTCTTCGTCTTGACGGACCTGTACAACATTGCCAGTTTTACGTCGTAGCGGACGGTAACCACTTGCCAGTTTAGCGTCGTGGCGGACGCGTGCAAAAGATGCCAGTTTATCATCAAAGCGGACGAGCAGTGCCAGTTTAACGTCGTAGCGGACGAGCAGTGCCAGTTTAACGTCGTAGCGGACAATTACCATCATACCTGCTGTTGATCACCGTCGCTGCCGCTAGATGAAGTACCGCTTTAGATACACATGATTCACAGGATTTGCTAATTCGTTGCCGTTGACGTCGGCCAATTTGAACGCTCCGTTGCTGTATGCGTTGATTACCAAGAAAGGGCCTTCCCAGTTTGCAGAGAACTTGCCTACCGGTTCGCGCACGGCCTTGAGAACCAAGTCTCCTTTCTTGATCGGACACTGCTAAAGGTTATGATGATGCTTTTGTCTCTGTCTATCCTGATATTTCTCAATTGCCTCAAGAGCCTGTATCCTCTTCTCTTCCAATGGCTCCAAGTCCATTAGTCGAGCCTCGGTGTGTTGAGTCTCATTTATAATGGTGGAGAGGACCATTCTCAGAGAAGGAATTTGCAACTCGAGAGGTAGCACCGCCTCAGATCCATAAACTAGGCTATAGGGCATACTGCCTGTAGCTGCTCGACACGTGGTACGATATGCCCATAGCACATAGAGGATCTGCTCATGCCACCGCCTTTTGTTGCCGTCAAGAATTTTCTTGAGTAAATTAATCAGTATCTTGTTCGATGCTTCAGCTTGACCATTTGCCTGCGGGTAATAAGGGGAGGAAAAGGACTGCCTGATGCCTAGGTTTTCACAGAAGGATTTGGTATCCACGCTACTAAACTGTGGTCCATTGTCGGTCACGATAGTCATTGGGAGACCAAATCGGGTTACAATGTTATCCAAGATGAAATGGCAAACCTGTTGGGATGTAATTTTCCGCAGGGGGACAGCTTCTACCCACTTCGTGAAGTACTCGGTAGCGGTAATGATGAAGCTATGTCCTGCGGAAGATTTTGGCGTGATGGGTCCTATAATGTCAAGTCCCCATCGTTGGAATGGCCATGTTATCTGTGTGGTGTGCAATTCTGTGGGTGACACATGGATAAGGTTTGCGTGACGCTGACACGTGTCACAGGTCTTAACCTTTGCCAAACAATCTCTTTCCATGCGTGGCCAGTAGTATCCTAAGCGACGGATTTTTAGGGCCATAGCCCGTGGTGCTACGTGGCCTCCGCACAGTCCCTCTTGAACCTCACTAACGATGTTTTGTGCTTGGTCTGTGTTAACGCAGGTGAGCAATACGCCGTCGAAGGAGCGTCTGTAGAGAGTGCTGTCCCCGATGATGACGTAGTACCTAGCACGCTTACGGGTTGCGTCTTTTTGCGCGCGCGTTAAAGCAGCTGGTAACTCACCCTGTAAAAGATAAGATTTGATATGATCGTACCATTCAGGCGTGCTTTCCTCGGTAAGAGAGGAGATTTGCGCCGTCTGAATGATAGGGTCTGCGCAGTCTGTAATCAATGTGGGGCAGGTGTTAAGCAAGTGCGATGGCACATGTAAAGCCAGAGTGGCAAGTGCGTCGGCCAGCGTGTTTTTAGTCCGTGGGACGTGCTGGGCGTCGAAGGTCATAAATCGCTTCAGAAGTTCTTTAGCCTGGTTACAATAGGGCTGCAGGTGTACCGCTTTGCAGGCGTAGACTCCAGTGATTTGATTTATGACAAGCATCGAATCACCCCTAATTGCCAGGTGTTGAACATCGAGTTCGCTTGCAATTAATAATCCTCTGAGGAGCCCCTCGTACTCTACCACATTGTTCGTATAAGGGAAGGTGAATCGATAAGCGTGTAGACGCACATCCTCAGGCGATAGCGTAAGAACAATGGCCGCACTGCCGCCTCTGGCGGTTGAAGCTCCATCGAAATACAATGTTGCTTCGAGGCCTGCCGAAACAGGGCTTAAACTATGTACGTGTTCATCGGGAAATTCTGGTTCTACAGTGGCATGGTTGTCAATTGGTGAGGTTGTTAACTGGTCGGCTATTGCTTGGCCCTTCGTGGATGATTGGCCAACGTAGTGGAGGTTGAACTCCGCGGTGATAGCCTTCCAGCGAGCAATTTTGCTGCTTTCGTATAAACTATGCGTAATGGCCCTAAGGATGTTATTTTTACAAATGACGTTAACCTGACTGCGAAAAAGATAATGCCTACATTTCTTGAGCGTAAAAACTAATGCTAAGCAATTACGCTCAACGTCGTTATATCTCGTCTCGTACGCACACAGAGCGTGACTCAGGTAATAGATGGGCATTTTTGACCCATCCTCCCTTTTTTGACAAAGCAACGCTGCTATTGCTACGTCCGAAGTGGCGAGGTAGATGAAAAAAGGCAAATCCCTTTGTGGCGGGAAAACCATCGGTAGCTGTTGCAATTCCTGTTTTAGACTGTCAAACGCTCGCTGGCAATCGTCGGTCCATTCAAAATTAACCCCCTTTTTCAGCAAATGTTGCATGGGGTGTAATTTGTCAGTTAACCTGGAAATGAACCTGCATATGAACTGTAAACGACCTTGTAACCCGCGTAGTTGCTTGAGGTCTGTTGGAGGTTGTAACGCGACAATGGCTTTGACCTTATCAGGGTCAACTCGTATGCCAGCTTCTGATACCACAAACCCCAGCATGCGTCCGGTTTTGACTCCGAACACGCACTTCTTTGGGTTGAGCCGGAGCTCGTGTATGGAGCATCTCTTAAGGACTAACTCCAGGTCCTCTGAATGATCTTCCGACTTCAAAGACTTCACAGCTATGTCGTCTACATAATCATTCAGCCTTCCTAGGAGGTAATCGCTAAAGATGTACATCATGGCTCGTTGATACATCGCTCCGGCGTTCCTCAGACCGAACGGCATCATGGTATAGCAAAATGTTCCCCAGGGTGTCATGAATGTTGTCGTCAACTGGTGTTCTGGGTTAATGCAAATCTCATTATAGCCTGAAAAGCCATCCATGAAGGACAGAAGCGCATGCCCAACTGTTGTATCCACTAGCTGGTCGATACTCGGCAGTGGGAAATTATCCTTGATTGTGGCCTTGTTCAAATCCCGGAAGTCTATGCATATGCGTATACCCCCGGTCTTCTTTGACACGACCACAATATTAGATACCCAGTCCGAATAATCGACCGCGCGGATGAAACCAGCTCGATACAGTTTGGTGATTTCATCTCGGACTGCTAGCGCGATCTCTGGTTTGATTTTGCGTGCCTTTTGCCTAACTGGTTTGATCTGTGGGTCGAGGATAATGTTATGCTGGATTAGTCTAGGATCTAACCCAGGCATGTCCTCATATGACCATGCAAAGACAGTGATGTTGTCTTGTAGGACCTATTTTATTGCGTTGTGCGTTTTCTCGTCTAGCAAGGAACTGACCTTGAGCGTCTTGGCTTCACCCCTATGTGTAACGATAGGGACCTCACTAATGGGATCCTCAGTTATGTCTCCAGCCTCCAGGTCTAGCGTGCGCGTGGACTGTTCTGGCCAGTCTGGAGATGTCTCCGATGTAGCTATGGTTACGCCTGCTAAAGGGGGGTCTGCGTCTACTAATGTAAAGTCAAAAGGTCTAGTTAACTGCCCGTATGGGCCTGTCAAGTTTAAAGGTGCTGAAACTGTGATGTCCATCCTCCATCTGTCCTGCAAAACCGGCAAGTGCGTAAACGGTTAGGCAAGCAGAGACAGGATGTTGCTAAACGTGGCATGCTAACTGAAATTTTGAATGTTGGTGACAGAGTTTGTAATCAATGCAACCCGATTACGAGGCGATAAGATGTGGTAGTTTAACGTCATTTCGGACAGTGGGGCGTGCGATGTCAACCGAATTAATACCAAATTTTCGGATTCCGCTTCAAGAAAGTTCCGCTTTAATCCGATATTAAGTCGGCGATCTTCGCGTATAAGTAGGTGGCCTTTTGATGAAACTGGTTGCTAGCTATCTGGATTTGAATTTACAAGGAAGAACAGAGAAAGAAGCAGAGCAGAGAGCAGAAAGAGCAAGGAGAAGGAAAATAGGCGACGAGGGCGTGTAATTTGTCTAGTATCTGTAAGCAAGCTGTAAAGAAACCCTGCGACTATCGTGATGGCTCCAAAGGCAAAGAAGCAGAACGCCAAATTGGCGAAAATCGACGAAGTGCAGGCAAGCCTGAACCGTGTGTCGCGGGTGTTGATCGATGTCTGCGACTCGACGCCTCTCAACCGGTAGGCCATTTTTTACGCTTGGTGTATATGTCTCTTTGCTTTGTTTGTTTAGATGTCTCTAGCGTGAATGCGTATGCCAAGTTATGAACCTCAGCTTAGTGCGAGGGTTTTGGTGGGGTTGCGTTTATTACCGTGTCAGAGACAAACCTTGCGTTGTTGCAAGGGTTTGGGCAATTTCGGCCTAGTTGCTTTTTGCTATTTTTAATGAGTCTCGGTCTTTTCTACAGCATTGCGCTGAAGCCCATCCTACTTGTGCTGGATATTGTTGGGGTTTTGTGCTGGTTAAACCCTATTGTCCCAAATGTCCCTCCTCCGCACACCAGAGTGCAGGGGAAGGCCATCTGGTATCGAAAGGGTGCGTTGGAATTTTTGCAGTTTTTACTGCGTAGGTTCAGCATCATCATTTGGTCGCATGTGACCGGAGATGTTGCCGGGGCCATTCTGGAGCGCCTGTTGCCAGGGTCTTCGCAGGGGATTCTGGCCTATCTAATAGACGGGGCGGTTGAAACAGGCAATCCCGAGGACCGAGCACTCAGCTCTCGGGGTCTGAGGAACTTACAGTGGATCTGGGGTACGACCCGCTTCAACTACTACCATCCATACAATACGTTGTTCGTGGCCCGTCATGTGTCAACGTATTTCCAGAACCCTCAAGGCACGGTATACTACGCAGGCGGGTAAGCAGATCTAGATGACTTTGTTTTATTTTTATATGTTACAATGTGTGAAAAGGATGTAAGAAGAAAAGTTTATTAAGACGAAACATTTAGCTGTAGAATGTAAAGTGAAATTATGCTGTATTGTACAGGTTTTTTATCTGCGACAACAAACTAATCGGTGTCGGCGATACGCTATCCTGTGCCGAAACGGCGATAACGCTGTTCACCGCAACAAATAACGTTCGTGCCGGCCTTATTGGGCAAATTGGCCACGAGATGCGTGAGTACCACTCACGCTACGAGGAGGCCTTCAAGAAGTGCCAGAGCCTCGGGTGGTTGCACGAGGATTGGACGCTGGATCTGCCCCTCAGTGTCCAGGACGTGGAGATAGAACTCCCGCAATTCCCGCTGCCGTTTGGCTCCGGTAAGTTTGTTGCGTGTTTAGTGCTATTTACGAGTTATGATTATTGCGATAATGTTTGTGTAATTTCTTGCGTTTTTGAATTACAGTCCGGGAATCTCGGGAGATTACCTTAACAATTTCCGGCCGCGAGGCGAGAGATGTCCTCTTTCGTTATGGGGACATCAAAGAGGCACAGCGTTGGCTTGGCCACTCAGCGGCCCCAGCTGTGGTGGTGACCAACCTCCAGACCGCAGGGCTGCTGCACCTGTTCTTAGCCGCCACCCCTGACGTCCCCGCCAGCGAGATGATCGGCTTGGTGGACTCCTTTAATGCGAGGGCCGACCGTTTCAGCACGCGCGTGCACAACGTGCGTGTGAACTTTGACATTAACGCACAGGTCTTCTCAGACCTGTTTGGTGTTCCCTCCAGCGGCCTTCCTGTAAACGTGAAGGCCCAGAGGGGCGTCAAAGTGGAGGCACTTCTTCAGGAGTGGGCCAGAGGCCCTAAGGATACCAAAGGATTCCCCTGTGAACAGTTCGAGCTGCCGACTGCCAAAACGCTGTATCCCCTTTTTCAGGCCCGTACCTTTCCCAAGACCCTCTCGCAAGCACGGTACTTTTAAGTGGAACAGACGCGTATTATGCGAGAGGTGCTGGAGGAGGGAGCCCGTTTTGACTGAGGCAGTCATCTCGCCAAGGGTTTGCGGAGCGAGATGGTCAAGCTTCGGGAGAAGCTTGAGTCTCGCTTCAACGTGCATCATGCCTTTTTTATAGCTGTCCTCCGGCGGTTTGCGGAGTATTTGGTCATCCAGAAGAATGGGATCTGGGTGCAGCAGGACCGAGACCAACTGTCCAAACCCTGGATCGCCCACATCCTCAACACTACCCGTGGGCAGGATCCGCCGGAAGGGATCGGAGAGTCAATGCCCGTGACTACAAAAGGCATGACGGCACCCCGAGTGCGGGGTCTCGATAGTGTAGGCGGGATAATGCCTACCTACAGTGGCGATGCCTCGCGGGGGAAACGCTTGGCCGAGGAAATCATGGAGCCTGCAGCTCGACAGAAGAGGCTCCGTGTGGCTGAGGTCCCTGGAGGTGAAGCTGGCCACACCGTAGGGCTCACGGTGCAGCGGACTAAGCCTCCGCCTGGTAAGTATAAAGACTGTGTGCGCAATATTTAAGTTTGACTAATGGAATTATGTTTTGACGCATGAGGATGTAAACAGCAAAAAAGACATGTCGACTGACCCCTGGGACAGGGGCAATGGTGTTAAAGCGTGGAGAAGGGGCCTCGATTTTGGAAACAAAGGCCCCAGCTACGGGTGGGAGCCGCGTACAGACGGGGGAGGAGGCTCCTGCTACTAGAACAAGAGACGCACAGACCCCAGTGCGTGAAACGGCAAGCAGTAGGGAGGATGTTAACGACGTTGCTACTATCACCGGTAGAGGTAATGAGCGTATGTTTTTGTTTTTTGCAGGTCTTGGAAAAATCTGTACAGAGATAATATCTAACCAAGTAATGTTAGGAGAAGGAGATGCCTCGACGTCGGCTGCTGCTAATGAAGCGTGGAGGGACCTCCCCGATAAGTTTGCCTTCATGGAAGGCATGATTAACGACATGATCGAGCGTCTCGAACGCTCCGACCCTGGCGCTGGTAAGCCAATAGAAGCAAGTGCATAATGTCGTGATAATCTGTCATCTGTCTTGATGTTTGTTTTCTGTCAGGAGCTCACCTCCGATGGGACCCCGCAGAGCCCATTGACCTGGACACAGCAGAGCCTCCATCTGATGGGGAGGTCATGCCACGCAACATTTATAACGCAATGCATAAATGTGCATTACGCTCGATGCGCTCCGTGTGGGAAAGCAGAAATATCAACGAAGCCCTATGGAAAAAACTGCAGCGATCAGAACAGAGGGTCGAGTCCTTGACTAAGGAAGTCGAGGACCTGAGGGCGCGCTACGAGTTCCTACAGGCTCGAGTGACAGGCGACGAAGACTGGCGTACTGCTATGATTGATCACTCCCGTTATTGGACAGCGATCAGGAACAGCGTACAGACCAGCCGAGCGTTAGTCGAGCAAAGGATGCAAATAGAGCTCCTTGCTCAGAAGAGCCGAGACTGGAGGGACTACTGCGCGGGTGTTCAGGAATGGGGGCAGAAAGAGAAGGACCACAAGCACGTGTACAAAAGGGAGAGCACCGCCTACAAGAAACGCTACCGTGAGTCTGCTATTAAAGCACGGTCTCTGGAGGTCTTTGTCGACACCATCGGAGCATTCGAGGCCTTCAAGAAGTTTGAAGAACAGGTTCCCGTCACTGCCTCTCCAGAGAGAGCAATGGTCTTCCCTGGGAATCAAGCTTCAATCCCTACCTTCTATCCAGATCCTCCTGCTTGGAGCAGCGTGGAGAAAGGAAAGGTAGAAGCAGGGATGGCCTTGGGCGATGATGCGTGGCAAGACTTAACAGAGGACGAAATCATGAAGCGTTTGTGGGCTGGCCTAGATAAGCTTCCCTTTGCTGCTGAAGCTGGGTCATCTTGGGTAAGTTTACGCATGGCTTAGCCAGCGCGTTTTTTAGACATAATGTTCCTGCTCTAATTTTTATATCATCATGTTTCAGATACCAGAAGGTGGAGAACGTCCGCCCACTGAGGGGCTGGAGGAGGAAACTATGGGAGCAGAAACGGAACATGACGAAGAGCGTCCCCTGGTGGAGCCAGCGTTAGAAGGAGAGTCTCATGAAGAGACCATTTTTCCAGAAGGGATACTTCCCGACAACGATGACCTACTGGAGGACAACCTTATGGGTTTAGACTTGGAGTTGAAAGACACAGGTGATAGTGGCAGCATGGGTCATGCGTGATTTTTGTTTTCTGGCATCATGTCACAAATGTTTTGAAGGAAAAACAAATTATAGATTCTGATTGACTATTTTATCATGTTTTCTTCGTTACTTGTTCTGTTGCCTTAGTTTAAGGCCGTTGCGGGCCGAAAGCATGAATAGTTTAAAGCCATTGCGGGCCAATGCGTAAACGCGTACACAATGTAATCATGCGTAAATGCCAAAATAGAGGTGAGTGGAAACTACTAGTTTAAGGCTGTTGCGGGCCAATGCGTAACGCGCAACAGAACGTACCCTGGACGTTGCGTAGAGTAGTAAAGCTATTTCGTTAACATGCGTAGTAGGCGAAAGCAAAAGACGAAGCGTAAAAGGCAAAAGGCGAAATGCAAAGCGTAAAAGATATAAAAGCAAAATGCAAAGCGTAAAAGGCATAAAAGCCCACAGTCATAAAGCACATAGACATAAGGAAACTATTGACTGATAGATACGCTAACTTACATGGACACACGCTGTGAGAACTTCGTTCAGCTATCAGCACGCAACTGCCTCTTGACGGTTTTTATGTTAATGGCTGCGTAAGAGCGAGGAGGTTTACAGTTTGACTCCTCTACACTATCATCTGGGAATGGCAGGTCAGCCCAGGCTCAACTGTCAGCATTGTCATTGTTCTGTTTTGGGGCTTGGAGAGGAGGCTGGTCATCAGCCGTTTCGATCTCTGAACCCCGCTCTTCCTCAATGTTACTAACGGTCCTGGGAGTGATCTCGTCGCCGCGTATGATAACTTCGCCCCCAGCATAAGGTAGGTGTATCTCCTGATGGATAGGTGACGAGACCGCCCTCAGCTGAGCTAACCACGACCTCCCCAAGATCAAGTTGAAGCCTGGCATCTCCTCGACGACTAAAAATGTAGCTTCCGTGGGGAATTGATTCCCCACCACGAACTCAATATGCACCATCCCCTTGACTTGGACCCGTGCTCCATTGAATGATTTTACACAGGCTGTCGTTGTGGGCGTGATCTGGTCGACTAGACCCAACCTATCCACAATAGGATAGGGAACGACATTAGCAGCCGCGCCATCATCCACATGCACCCTCCGGATCCGGTACTGGCCGACCCGAATGGTGATGAACATGGGCTCCGTCGTCACTTGACCTTTTTCTGGATCATCTTTAACAGAATCGTCTAGAAAGGTCAGCGAGGTGGGCTTGGGTTGTTCGGCTTCAGGAGGAAACATAATAGCATGTATTGCTTCCTCTTCCGCCGGCAAGCTGGCATCCACTGATATGGACGTCAACATGCACACCATAGCCTCGCGGTGTTCTCAAGAAGTCATCAAGAGATCATACAGGCTTAGGGTTGTGTTTTTCTGCTTCAGAGCTTGCTTAACCTGCGTGAACGCGTCGAGGAGGTCCTTCTCCCGGCAGGTTGGTTTGTCCCCCCTACTCTCCTCCATCCGGCCCAAGAGACGGATCTCTCGGGGCGGGGCGGTGTCAGAAGAGGGGTTGTTCGTCTTCCTACCAGAAGAAGGTGGCTGCGTTCCTGTGCCTGTGGCCTGCTTCTGGGGCATGGTCATGGGCACAGAGGCCAGGGGCCTAGGCTTCGGGAAGCCGAGCGTAGAACTGCTTTCCTCCTTCTGCTTAGGAGGTGATGTCTGATGGTACGGGTTGGAGGTCTGCCCCTGCGTGAGAGGAGCAACCTGTGGTCGGGGCGCCCTACTGATGAAGGGCGCTCTCAGTGTGGGCGCAGCCGAAGCTGCGGCTTGGGCAGTAGCGTGTGAATGAGACTGTATTGGAGAAGGCGCACGTATAATGAACGGCTACCGTGAGACCCCACCTGCTGTCGAAGAAGTAGTTGCCCCACTTGGTGAGGTGGCGGGTACACGCAAAACAAAAGGTTGTTTTGGCGGCCCTTTACGCTCACCGTCCGTACTTACCACAGTGATTGTATAAGGATCGTAATTTGCGTTTAGCGGATCCTTGTATACATGTAATGTCTGGTTTTCTGGACACATGGGGTTACTGTTGTCTAGTGTCAGATGACCTTCGTCGATCATGCATTGAATATCGTCTTTCAACGCCCAGCAGTAATCCGTGTTGTGACCACACATCTGGTGATAGTCACAGAAACGGTCCAGCCTGAAGGATTTCGGAACTGTCGGCTCGTTAGGCAGAGCTAAAGAGGGGTCCTTCAGCAATTCACAGTTACGTCTGTGATGCTTCAGGGCCTCCTCGGACACCTTCTTAGGTTTAATGTGTCCTGACGCCAACAGCTGTTTTAGCAGTTCGAAGTGTTTCACTGGTAAAGCCGCGTATTTTGAGCAGTCTTTACGCTCAAAATTCAGCTTTCGCTGGGGGGCCTGTTCAGGGGCAGCAGTGGGTTGGCTGGTGGTGGCACCAGCCGTGGCCTCAGGAGTTGTTGTTGCTGGAGCTTTCTTGCTTTTGTTCTTGGCATTCTCAATTAATGCCGCTACGGTAGTGGTCGCCGCCTTACCTTTGTCCTTAACCTTGTTGTGCGTGTTCTTGTAAGCGATGTAAGCCGGGTCTTTGCTAGCTTCGGCAGCATCTTGGATGCTCCGGACCTGAGCGAAGGCCTGACGTATGTCTCTTGGGAAAAGGTAATACAGCTTAGACTTAATAAAGTCGTTGACTGCTCCCTTGAATATGGCCAACAGGTGGGAGTTCGCGATCGGGTCGTGGATCTCATTCAAGGTAGCGTTCCAACGCTGTATGAACTTTTGGACCGGCTCGAGCGGGTCTTGTTTCACTCCCATAAGCTGTTCTAATGTGACTTTCGGCTTCACGTTGTATCTGAAGCGGGTCACAAATTGGGTCAGCATCTCCTCCAAGGTTGAAATGGAAGAGCGTGAGAGGGCTTGGTACCAGTCTAAAGCCTTCCCTGTCAAGGACATCGCAAAGACTCTGACCAGAGTGTGCGGCCACTGTTGCAGCAACAATGATTCGGACCTAAAGGTGGCCAAGTGTGTGTTGGGATCCCCCTCCCCATTATACTTCGTAAAATGTGGGAGGGACATCCTTGGAGGCAACGACAACACGGGGACGGCTGGATTAATCGGATCGTCTTGATAGAAATCCGTAATCTGGATGGTGTCAGATCCAGCGGTCTTGAGGCGCCGCACCTCCTCGGTAAGCGTCTGGATAAGGTGGAACACTTGATCTAGACCTGTTGCAGGAGGCGACCGTGCAGCAGGCATAGGTGCAGGGGGTTGGACTAGGTGAACAGCCCCAGGAAACTGAAGCGCAGGAGGTGGTTGGCTAACCGCCGGTGGGGCAGAGGTCCGTGCAGGCTGGGAGACCTGCGAAGGCCCCCACCCACCGATTTGTGACACGGGGTTAACTATTGCCTGCTGTGGGGCATAATGATAAGTATAGCGAGGAAGCACCCATGAAAATTGCGCCGCTGGTGCTTGCGGGGGTTGAGGATCGTAAAAGGCAGAAGGATATTGTTGCACAGCAGGATCGGTCCACTGACTTGTCGCAGGGTATTGAACAAAGGTTTGCTGTGGTATGGTCACAGCATGTTGCTGAGTTGGCGGGGGCAGCAACCTTTGCGCTGAGCGAGTTGCCGATACAGTGTGTGCCTGTACCTAAGGGATGGACTGAGGCACAGTGGTCGCCGGGATCATCGCCGGGATGCCGAGTACGTGTTGGGACGGACCCGCCCCTGCGTCATTGCGCAGTGGTTGTGTTTGCCACCCGGACAGCTGCGTCTGGGCTAGCGGAAGGCTAGAAAGTTGTGCCTGCGCGGTCGCAGCTGGGTTAAGAGAGGCTGCCTCTCCATCAAAAGGAAACAACAGGTCTTCCTGTGTGTGGAGGGGCAGGGTATGGAATGAATTCTCCGACATGGCCGCGAATTCATCCTCCGCGTCTTCCTCCAGCTGGGGTTCCGCCACAGGTTGTGCAGCTTGGCTTTTGGCCAGGATCAGCTAGGAGATGAGGTCGTTATGGTGCTCGGTTAAGGGGATTATATCGTAGACCGTTGGCTTGAAATCGTAAACCCCTCGATGGAGCGCCTCAAAGTTTCGTTTTGCCTCAAGGTCGGCTCGGCTGAGAGCCAACCTTGCTTGGATCTTGACACAAATGAAGTTGTAGTCTTCAGGGGTTATGACCGTAAAGATTAGATCTTTTCCCTGAAGCCTTAATGAACGGCGCAAGGGTCCCTGAGGACCGGTTGCACCAGGGGCTGGCCCTACGGTCACCGCCGGGTTCACGGGCGCGACACCCGGATCGACAACGGTCATGGTGGTTGTGGCTGTTGTGTTTGAGTAGTAGGAATCCATGGAAAGACGATAAAATGACTGAAATATCGAATCTGAAAGAAAGAAAGTTTGGCAAACAACACAAAAGGCTTTCTACCCTGCTGGATTTCAACGAAATCGTCTTTGCGACCGATCTACACCACACAATTGGCCTTAGACCTCCTTAGAGGTATTACGTCTACGGCCTAGGGTATAGATCTCTAAACAGGGTTACCCGAAATATTCGGATCAGAGCCTAAAGGCCCTCCTTCTAGCGCCAGAAAACTGTAACGACAGAAAATGTCGGCAGCTGGAAATACCGACCGAAATTCCGTGTACACAGTTTTAACCACGGATCCGCGCGAGGGCTGAGTTGGAAAAACGAATCCGCGGTGCCCTGAACGGTCTTGTCGATCAGACAAGGACTTACGGGTCAGTAAAAGCGGTGATGATTACGGATTTTTTTTTTGCGTGACGTGATTTATTGCGAGAGATCGTAAAACGGGGAGATAATGACGTAGATGGATCGCTGCGAAGATGACGTTAAGACGCCGGAAAGATGCTAACCGGGAGAGAAAAACAAGTAGATGTTGCAAAGATCAAAGATCTATGTTTCAATGCCGGATCAGATGTATATTTGCGTGTATATTACGTTACAATGGGAGAAAACCCCCAAAAAACTGGATACAAAATGAGCACAAAACAACAAGAAAACTGTGTGGACAGAAATCCGATCTACCTTGTAGACCCAAAGCCTAGGTGCAGGAATGGCCAAGCTCTGAAGTCTATCGATCTTTTGAACGATAGAACCTGCTAACTGGGCGAGACGACTCTGCAATTCCCGTTCTACTTCTTTGCTTCAGGTAGATCTGTTGTTAGGACTCAAGCGTGTTGTGTTCTGTTTCTGCTGAAGGATCGTGTTTGCAGCGATTACCAAAAGGTTGCTCTTGTTTCTCTGCTCAAGGCAATGAGTGTTCCCTTGCTCAGAAAATGCTCTTGTCCTCTTGATCTGCTGCCAACAAAAAGCGATAAGTGCTCTGGTGCTCTGGTTTGTTAACTTGTCAACCTGCCAACTCTCCCCTTAAAAAATCCCTTTGTATATTTGTCAGCCGGAGTATTTATAGGCCGCAACATGCGCAACCCTGATGATGTGGGCCCGAATGTCGCGGATCCTGTTGGCGCGATTCTTTTAAGTTGAACTGCGACTACGCACAACATGCTCGTTTGCGTGCTGTGCGTGTAAAGAGCAGGCTCACGATAGGCGTGTCCCGGCTGCATTTGCGCTCATTCGCTTTGTGTTGCGTGTATGAGCGCACTGACATAAAACAGTGAGTTGAAGATCGTTTTACGCTCACTACGCAGCTGTGCGTGGCAAAGCGTAAATGTAACGTACGCTCACTACGCAGCCGTGCGTGGTGAAGCGTAAACCAATTTTTAGCTTACGTTCATCACACAATTGTGCGTGATGAACCGTAAATAATGCATAACTTACGCTTTCCACGCAGCGGCGCATGGTGAAGCATAAGGAGCGTGGAACTTGGATCATGACCCACGCACTGATACGCACCGCCGCATAATCGAGCGTAAAGGCCACTTATGTATGTGCCGCAAGAAAAGAGCGCCGATTCGTCATGCCTCTCTGGATTTTTCCTTCAACTATTTTGGAGCTTACTACGCTCATCACGCTGCCGTGCATGATAGAGCGTAAACTTGTCCCTGAACAAATTCGCATTTGGCTGTCTCGGGGCTTATTACGCTCATCACGCTGCTGTGCGTGATGGAGCGTAATCTTGTCCTTAGCCAAATTTGTCTTTAACTGTCTTGGAGCCTATTATGCTAGTCACGCCGCCGTGCGTGATAGAGCGTAAACTCGTCCTTAGACCAATTCGAGGCACGTTCTTGTTACAAATCTTCGCCTGAGGCCGACCCGTAATTTTCACGGTGTTTCAGCACCGACTTTCAAAGGCCATGTCGGGTCTCATTTGAGTTAAGAGGCTATCACAACATAAAGAGAATATCATTCACATTAGTGTAGCAATGTTAATTAATTCAAGAACTCTGGCGTAGCAACATGAGAGCACCTAACGCTACTACTTACCCACTTCATGGTAGCCCTGCTAAAGATGGCTGATCATGTCGTTGACGATCCCCTGCATAAACGTAAACTTATCAGGGGTCTCGGGACATGGTTCCACACGAATCAGAGGGGGTCCTAAAATATTAATAGTGGTGTTTTTCATCCAACTAAACATGTCAGAAATGACCAAAATGAACTATGGAAACGCCGACATATTGTTAAACTTGCCAATGTCTAATTGCAGTTCTCCTCCCTTTTGATTCTAAGTGATGGTAGCATCCTTGGCAGAAGTCCCTGCTAGGTCGATATGGGTTTCTTCTTTATTTTCTAGTGCCTTTCCTTTTGAGGTACCAACATCCTCTTTATCCACGAGAGACTCCTCTTTGTCTGCAAAAATGTCCTCCTCATTAGTAGGAAGATTCTGCCTAATAACAAGAGCCCTTGCCTCGGCGGCCGGAGCTCCTTCTCTCTTGGCTAGGGCCCTTTCTTCTAGGACTGGGGCCTCCATGTCTTTATTCATCACCCTCGTCTCTGGGGTCAACACCTCTTCTTCACCTTCTTGTTCTTCCTCTTCTTCCTCTGGCAGCCAAAAACATGTTTGCATTAGTTCAAAATAGGGTAGCCTAAAGTAGGTGCTACGCTACGCTACACTGTCTAGTGTAGCACAATGTAGTAGGCATTAACAAAGTAGGTGAAGAAATAAGCATAAACAAAAGAATTTACCAATGGGGGGTTTCATCCTTTGTAGTTTAAGCCATAGTCTTCACCCCTCCTCTTCCTCTGTGCAAAGGGTTTCCTCAGCTAAAGCATGCCTCTTTCGTTGCAACTTAGTGGCCACCGTTTTGGCAACGGGATGTTTTCCCTATGATACACTACCGATGGTAGTAGGGGGTGCCTCTCCTAAGCTATCTTGGCCACAAAAGTTGTGGGCCACCTGAACCTTAGTTGTCATGGAGAACGACTCCCCAATTACTTTTGGGGGATCTTGGGCTGGGGTGGTCTGGAGGATCTGGCAGATCCATGGTTTGGAAATCTGGTTGCGATCCTGCAATACCCAAGCCCCTTTCTCGTGGACCACTAGAAACTCTACAAAATGCCATAGACAGGCTATGTAAAAGGCATAATGTTTATTAGAATGGAACTCCTACTTTGTATGAAGCCCCATGATTTTAGTCTGCAAGCCTTTACGCAGGGACCTAGCCCAGTTGTAGTGAGGCCTCTCTTCTATGACCTCACACATTACCCAAGCTTGCTCAATCCCAAGGATCTTCCATTAAAAAAGTAGCTAGGGGAAAGTGCAAACATTGAAGATGGGGTAAACCTCCTTAGCAGGTCTTGCCCTGACCTTCTTCATAAGGATCCCCTTCTGCTCTTTAGGAACCCCTATCCACTCCATGATGTCATTGTTTTGAAGGTTTAACTCCTTCTTGGACTTTGACCCTATGAGGATGCCATCGGCAGGGACACCGAAAAGGTTTGCAAATAGCTGGTCATTGATTTCAATGACCACCTGCACACTATGTGTGCGTGTGCGGAAGCGGTTCACTTTGTTAGAAAAGGAGTCCACTAGTGAGAGCATCTCAATGGTAGGAACGTTAGGGTTTGGGGTTAGGAACAAATATATAAGCCTGGAATTTTAGAGATTCTTGATCAGGGATTCTGAGGCCTCACTATATATCCAACGCTTGCTCACATCTACTTCTCTGTACTAAAGTAGATGTTTGCCTCCTGGTTCCTGGTAGTTATCACCGTCACCTCCTAGAATTTCTTTGCCCCTACAACAATTTACATAGAAACTGTTAGCATAAAAACACAAAAAATACAAAAAAATGGCAAAGACACTCCAGCATGTTGTACCTACTACTTAACTTACCAGGTTTATACAGCAACGGGAATTGTGGAAGAGTGACCAAGACGTATTTCATGGGGATCAATTTGAAGGGTGCCCATCCCTCATCCAACCAACCAAAATCCTTGCATATACCATAGAGATTGGGAAATTGGTGTGGATAGGTGTGGTAATTTCCCTCACATTGATCTATTACACCTGCACGGATATTCTCTATAGAAGAGAATTCCCGTAGGGCCATCTTTGCTATGGCCAATGCATCTGTATCGCCATGAAGTCCTTTTTCATTGATATAAAAGCTAGTAACAATAACATATCGTTAACATTTGGCTAGCATAGAAAATGTTGCATAATGCAGTAGAACGTGGATAAAAAAACTCACCACCAGCATGGTAGATGATTCTTGGTGGGTTTTGGAATCATGTTCCCATGTGACATGCAACAAATAATATGTTGTAGAGATGGTAGCAGTTGTACTTAGGCAAATCCCAGATCCAAGCCAAACGCCTCAAACCTTGGGGGCACTGACTGGATCCTTCTCCCTACCCACTACTAATTGCACCATCCTTCAAATACCTCAGAATACCTTGAGTTTCCCTAGGCAACAGGGTTTCTAGTATGATGGCCACTACCTCCTCCTCTAAGTGTGACCAAACAATCACACTGAAGTGTTGGAGGAGGAATTGTAGGAATTTTTGCGNGTGACCAAACGATCACACTGAAGTGTTGGAGGAGGAATTGTAGGAATTTTTGCGCTCTTGTCCTGAACCAGACCACTAGATCTCCCACACGTGTGTGAGGAGGAGGAACATTGGCCACTAGTTTACTCGAGTAGCATAGGACGCCTACAATTTCCAAGACAATCAAAATTGGCCTTAGCACTATCCTGCACAACACAGCTGCAAATGTTAACATCATGTTCGAGTGCAATACATAGGTAGCATAACAAAACCTAGCATTTTAATAAATAGTGTAGCATAGTCCTCTTCCTGTACATAGCGTAGCAAGAAACATGAAAGCAATAGTATAGTAAAAATAACCTAGCATAGCAACATAGCGATTAACCCTAGCAGAGTGATTAGCACTACACCTTGATAAAACACGTGTCACACTGTCACATCACGCATGGCCAAACCCTCCTGAGGATCCTACACTATGCCATTTAAAAGCCAAGTAACTTAAAAAAACCAAACCCCTACAGTAATGACAACCGTGGTGATGGTGGTTTAGGTGGCCTTGCATGCAATGATAACATAATGTTTGTACATCCACCATGGCCGAAATGGTAACAGCGATGGTGTAAAGGCCAAAACAATGACAACGCAATGATAGGAAACACAGACAGCCAAAACTAAGTTGCAAAAATAGAAGCATAAAACAAAAATGATAATAGAAGCATAAGAAAACAGAGGAAGCATAGCATCCTACTGGGTCAACGGTGTCTCCTCCTGCACCACGATGCGCACTTGTGTCACGTGCCCTAAGGTTTCCTTTACCTCATCGACCTTCGCAAGTGCCAAGTATGTGCATTCTTTCTTTGGAGCCAAATTTTTGGTTGCCAACTCCTCCTCATTGTTATGTCAAAAACCACCTTGCTCTCTATTAGCATGATCACTCTGCGCTTCGAAATTGCTTTATGCTCCAAATGTGGGCTATGCACTATTACAGTAAGAATGAAGAGCTTACCAAGGGTTAATCCCTATTTATAGTCATAATGGTAAAAGGGGGAAACTTGTCATTCTCTCTCTCTATTTAATGCATAGTATGCCATGCAACGTAGCATGCTCGCCATGACACCATAGCACTGTTGGCATTAAAACAGGCAGATCTAGGTGAAAGATCTTGACACACTTCGAGCTAATCGTTTGTTTTCCTGAAAAACGAAAATAATATATATTTTTAGTTAGCAGTCTGGAAAGACCTTAAACTAGCAATCGTAGTGTAGTTGCAACTTTAGCAGTCCAAAAAGACCTTAAACTAGCAGTTCCAGCATAGTGGTAACTTTAGTGATCTGAAAAGACCTTAAACTAGCATTCCTAGTGTAGACTTTCATTGTAGTTAGCAGTCTAAAAAGACCTTAAACTAGCAGTCTTAGCATAGCGGTGATTTTAGCAGTCTGAAGAAACCTTAGACTAGCACCCCTAGTGTATAGTTCACTCCAGTTAGCAGTCCAAAAAGACCTTAAACTAGTAGTTTTGATTTGTTACATGTTCATAGTCCGCAGTGATGTTAAACTAGTAGTTTCATGTTTTTGCATTGGCAGTTTTGCATTTTTTAACAGTTTCATGTTTTCACATCAGCTGTTTTGCATTTTTTTCTTTTAATAGTTCTGCATCTCCATGCCATAGCGGTTTGCCATGACTTTAAGCTGGCAAATTTTAATCTTTATATTATACTTCGCTACTTACATCTTATCGTTGTTTTGCAAATTTTCATTATACATGATTATTGCCAATAGGTGCCTCTTATCTAGGCTTTCATCTCATTTTGGAAGGTTTTGCAATAAATGGAAATCCATCGTGATCTCTCTACACCTTTAGCTTTAGCAGGTCCACATGGCAAGCTCGTAAGACAATTGAACCCAGACCTAATCGACTCGGGATCAACCACAGCTAGCACCATAGCATCCATAGACACATCCCCAGACTGGCTTGAGAATTTGGTCTGAACCCTAGATTTAGAGGCTGAGGATATAACTAAGAACCCTCTCATCAAGATGCCTGTGACCACGTCCAAGGGGGAAGTAAAAACGTTAAAAATTAGTTCCCTCTTAGATGCGTAGATGCACAAAGATGTAGCCAAAATTCTGCAAGATAACATTAAGGTGTTTGCATGGTCATACAGCGACATGCCAGTTTTATATCCAAGGTTGATACAACACAACATTGTCCTAGACTCGAGCATAAAGGTAGTCAAGTAGAAGGGTTGTAAGATTAAACTAGAAATTGCGCTAGCCATAAGAGATGAAATCACCAAGCTATAGCAAGTTGGTTTCATTTGTGCAGATAATTACTTGGAATGGGTGTCCAACATCGTTGTGGTTTCTACGAAAATGGGTGGAATACAAATCTATATATACTTTCAGGATCTGAACAAGGTAATGATCAAAGACAATTTCCCACTTCCAAGCATCGATCAACTCATCAACACTACAACTAGTCATGCTTTGTTATCCTTCATGGATGGATTCTCTAGCTACAACCAAATCCGCATTAACCTAGAGCATCAATTAACAATGACCTTCATGACCCCATGGGGTACCTTTTATTACACTATCATGCCTTTTGGGCTCAAGAATGCTGGAGCAACCTACTAGCCATCCATAACTTACATCTTCAGTGACTACATCCTAGAAATGCTAAACGACTACATGGATGATATAGCGGTCAAGTCCAAAGAGGCCACTAATCATCCATGCGATCTAGGGGTAGTCCTCAAGTGTTTTCAAATGCATAATTTGCACCTTAATCCTAAGAAGTGTGTCTTTGGGGTGAAAACCAAATACATGTTAGGGTTTGTATTATCAGAGGCTGGCATACGAGTGGACCCTAACAAAGTTAAGGCCATTGTCAACCTAGCACCTCATACAAACCTTAAGGAATTATGTGGTTTGCAAGGTAGGGTATAGTTCATTCGAAGGTTCATAGCAAAGTTAACTGACAAGTTACACCGCATCCAACATCTTCTAAAGAAAGGGGTTAACTTAAAATGGATAACTCAGTGTCAACAAGCCTTCGATGACCTAAAGAAAGAGCTTTTGCACCTCCCAACGGTGCACCCACCATAGAGGGATAAACATTTGTTCATCTACCTTGCCATCTCTGACACATCTATCGCTACACTGTTATGTCAGAAATGAGATGATGGATCTGAGATACCAGTGTACTATCTGAGTCATGCATTAATAGTGTATCAGAAAATATACAACGAAGTAGAGAGGAATTGTCTTGCCTTAGTATTTGTGTTAAAAAAGTGGAGGAATTATCTGTTTCGTAGTACAATTAACATCATTTGCAAAAGCAACATACTCTGGGCTATCACTAACAACCTGTATGAAAGAAGTAGGATAGCCCGATAGAACGCAATAACCGTAGAATTTGACTTGCACTATGTGAGCCAGGCATTGATGAAGGGCCAAGCTGTAGTAACACAACTTACAGCCTCACCCGTCAATGACTAGGCAACCATAGACCCCGAATTCCCAAACAAGCATGTTAGCACTATCAACATCATCCCATCGCATCTCGATGCTATTTTACACTTAGATTATGCCTCCACTATGCGAGGAGGTAGTGCAGCTACTTTCATTATGTTTCCCTCTAGGGAAATGCACCATTTTGCTTATCACTTTATGTTCCCCTGCACTAGCAACATGATGGAGTACAAGGGGCTACTTAGAGGCCTCTTAGCTATCCAAACACTATGCATACAACACCTGGTGATTCACGGTGATTCACAACTAGTTGTGAATCAAATCATCAAGATCTATGCTTGCAAAGCTACAAACCTGTAACCCTATTATGATCTAGAGAAAAGCCTACTCAAAAAGTTTGCAACTACGGATGTGCAACATGTGCCACACAACAAAAACACCGTAGCAAACGCCTTACCCACCCTACCACTAAATATGCAATCACACTTGTTTACAAGTCTATCGAATTCGATTGTTGAATGTACTGAGCCTATCACTCAGGTGGGAAACATGGCCTCTATCAGTGCCACGGATACCTAGGAGTGGTATGCCAACATTAAAGCCTACCTGCAACACGGTAAACCCCCAAGCGAACTGACATCTACCTAGAGAGATGTGATCCGTAAGCATGCCCAGCAATATACGCTCATGGGAAATGATGCCCTGTGCAAACGTTCCTATGACGTGATATTGTTGGCATGCGTGGGTTAGGAAAAGGTGCAAAAGGTGATTAATGAAGTACAAGAGGGACTGTGTGGTGGGCACATAACACCTAGGGCTATGGCTACGAAAATTAGATGCCTAGGGTACTACTGGCCCCATATGGAGCATGATTTCTTGTCAAAGGTCAAGACGTGTGACACATGCCAGAGATACGCAAATCTCATACATGTTTCTCCTTTGGAGCTACACCCAACACAGATCATGTGGCCTTTCCAATGATGGGGGATAGACCTCATAGGACCTATCATGCCTAAGTCCTCTATAGGGCATAGCTTCATCATCACTACCACTGAGTATTTTACTAAGTGGGTGGAAGCTATCCCCCTGAGGAAGATGACATCTCAATAGGTTTTCCACTTCATCCTAAATAACATCGTGGTAAGGTTTGGGCTTCCGATGACTATTATAACTGACAATGGACCACAATGGGCATCAGGTAATCATTCTCCTCCCTGTATTACCTGTAGGGGAGCGGGTAGGTGGAGGCTACAAATAGGTCCATCATCATCTTGCTGAAAAGGATGCTTAACAATAGCAAGAGGTGGTGGCATGAGCAAATCCTCTATGTGCTATGGGCCTACAGGATGACATGCAGGACTGTGACAAGGAAGACTCTCTATAGTCTTGTTTATGGAGCTGAAGCTATGTTGCCTCTTGAGTTGCAGGTACCATGGCTCTGAATGATCCTATCTGATATCATGAGTGAAGCCCAGAACAATGAGTTGAGAATTATCAACCTCGACTCAATAGAGAAGGAGCACACACAAACATTGAGTCGCATAAAGCATTACCAGAGCAAGCAATGACAAACACATCATGCAAACCCACATCAAAGGCAAATATAGAAGGGATACCTCATCCTCAAGGCTATTCGTGAGCACGTGAGTAAATTCGCAGCTAATTGGGAAGGCCCATACATGGTCACCAAAGCCTTTTGGAATGGAGCCTTCAAGCTAGCGAACATGGATGGAAATGAGTTCATAAATCCAATGAATCATTCATACCTCAAGCTGTACTACATCTGAAGCATGAACACGATAAGCATTGTCTAATTTGACATAAAACTAGCAAAGGTGACAAACATCCACTATGACATAAAACTGGCACAGCTAGTCCTCTATGGCTATAAACTAGCAAACTAGTCTGCTATGACTATAAACTAGCACATATGGTCTACTGGGATATTAAACCAACACAACAGTCTGTTGGGACCCTAAAACAGCACATGGTCTACTAGGACCTTAAACTAGGTTCATGGCATGTCCTTGGCATGTATCTACACCAAGTACACATCAAGTGAGCCTACACAGTGCCGATGTGGGATGGGACATTGCAGTTCCATAAAGCAGTTCATGACATGATGAGCACACGATCTAGAACATATGCAACATTGTTGCTCCTGGCATCTTGTTGATCCCTCAGAGATGTTGTATGATATCTGACTGACCCCCCAAACCTACCGTTGCCATGGCCCATTGCCCTAATGGTAGTTCCTTGGTTAGTGCCTACTGTTGGAGTTCTAGTAGTATTGTGGCCTAGCCACAATATTGTTACCCTCCAGCTTCCTACCAGTGTCTAAGCTCAAAAAACATTTAGCTATATGGTAGCTGATCACATAGTTGGATTGAGAATGTATGCCTTAGGTGGGGATTCCAGGGCATTTACATTCACGGCAACTCTCCGTTCCTTCAATGCCTGCTCCTCCATGCTAACACTGCCAAGGCCATTGTTGGTCTTCCTACTTTGGACATTGTACACTAGCAAAGATGTCCAAGAGCTTCAACAATGTCTGTAGTAAGAAAGACCTTTGCTCTAATTTTGCATCATGGCTATTTCTTCTGGTTTGCTCTCTGTTATGTTTGGAGGGTGCATTCCAAAGAGGCATCGGACGAAGGTGCGTCTCACCACAATTACAAATGCTATAGCGTTGCGAAGTGATTGTCTTAATTAGCTTGGCTACTTTAGAGTGCACATCCTATCCTACCTTACAAGCTCCTCCCCTTTATCTTACTTCTTGCACCCGCAATTTCTACTTGCTCCCTTCTTTTACAATCTTTTCCCAAAGCTTGTCAAGCCCTCCTGTTTGCTCAACTGCAAAGTCCATGATGTGTGTAACACAACTCACTGAATGGGAAGCATCTATAGGTAGGTTAAAGCCCCATGTTGATGTAACATAATTCATCCTGGGGAAGAAACACCTGTCCTACAACAAGGTTATTTGCAAATGTAAATGGAAAAATAGCAAAAGGTAAATGCATAAGAGAGCAAAAGATTACACAAAAAAAAAACATGCCTAAAAAAATGGCACGTAAGCTATTTTGCAATCACCCTCTTCAAGCGTTTCAATGAGAGGTTGAAGGTCAGCGAAAGTAAAGATGACCACGCGAACAACTCCCTCATGAGCACTCCAACGAGCAACTCTGCTAAGTCTCATCTTTACCCTTTTCTTAAACCTTCTTCCTTCCCGCTTAGTCCCTTCCCCCATGCAAAAAACTAATGCGACACTCTCAAGCACAACTAAGTGACATCTCGGTGATCACCGAATAACAATGTTAGTCTTTTATCTTATGTGATATTTCATATTCTTTGTCAACGTCTCTTGAGTCCATCCTTTAGACATTGACAAAGAGGGGCCAATTAAACACTCTAAAATTATTAGGGCATTCTTACTTCACCAGGTCTTTGTAATTAAGGCAGTGTCAAGTTACTTTGGCAAGAAATGGATGCTTTGAGTTTAGTCTGCACAATTTGGCAAATTTTCTAGTTGGGTAATTCATCCAGCTGATAGCCTACTTAGAAATGATGCGGAGAGTTGTCAACGATGCTCAAAATGCAAAAAATAGTTTGGAAAGTTTTCTAGTTGAAGAGTCCGCTATGCTACACTACGTTGTGTAGCGTAGCAGGCTTTAGGAGATAGTCGTTCAAGCGATCAATTGTAAATTTTCACAGGAAAAGATGCTACGCTATGCCACGCTACATAGTGTAGCATAGCATAGCGAGAGCAAAATAGGAAGGCTTCACCTAATTGCACCATTGGCACACATCTCCAAGCTCTGATAGCGTAATTACAACATGGCAGGCTCGTCTAATGGTCATGCACGTCCATGTAGCATAGACATGTCAATGCAAGCCCAGGACATGTGGTATCCAAACTGCACCCTTCGCGTTCCCTTGGTTCTATAAATACCCCAATGAGCAATGCTCAAGGGGTCAGTTGGTGATTTTGTTGGCTGGCAAGCAATAAAGTTAGCATTGTATTACTGAGCATTGTAAACATATTGTTTGACATTATAAATAGTTAGCACTCTCATTTGGCATTCTATTCATAGCAATTTGCATTGTTGACCCCTAAGTCCGCATTGAAGCGTACCACTGTCTTGCTCTAAACATCTTGGTTCTTGGGATCTCTGTGCCTCTTAGCGCAATGCAACTGATTGTATCCACCTTGACAGAGTGAAGTCATAGCCTTGAAGTGGTGCATTTTCCTAACTACATTTTACTTTGTTTTTCTACTTTTCATCATATTTTACATCGTTTTCCACTCTTTTTTCATTTAAAATTTAAACATAATTATTCTATGTTACAAGTTTCATTTTCAAATTATCCATTTTCAAAAGGTTATATTAACACTGACTAAGTCCTTGTCTGATTGACCAGACCATTCAAGGTATCCCATTTTCATTTTATCTAGCATGACCCTTGCATGGATCTGGGGTTAAGACTATCATGACTGATGACCTCTTGGTGTTTTCTAGCCACCAACATTTTCAGTTGCTACAGTGGTGATCCTGTAGAAGAGGATATGGATTGATGATACTTGAGAGAATGATAATGATGAGTTGAAATAGAGGATGTCAATCTAGTTGGAGAAATAGGGTGTTGAACATAATATGAAGGGTATGGTTACTTTGGTGATGGCCTCCCCCATGACTGCGGGTTTTGCCACTGCAGTTGAGCATAGCACTGTAACGACAAAAAATGTCGATTGTTGGAAATACCGAGTGGAAAGTCCATGTACACAGTTTTAACCCCGGATCCATGCGAGGGCCATGCTAGGGAGAAGACGAATCTGAGGTGCCCTAAATGGTCTTGTCGATTAGACAGGGACTTACTTAATCAGTAAAATCTTTGCAATATTTGGATGAAAAAGTGATGATTCTTTATGATTCTTTACAATAAGATTATAATGTTGTTAGTTTTGCAAATAATCGAAAAGGACGTAATAGATTTAAGACGATTTGCAAAATTTGGATAAATAGGGGACCAAACCCAAAGATCTAAGATTCAACTTGCAAACAGAATGTATTAGATACAATGATTACAAGTGGACTTCGATCCAAGCGAAGCTCGTGCTGATAACAAGAGAGTTATGCAAAGATGAAACAAGCAAAAACTGATCTACCTTGTTTTAGCAGATTTGGATGCAAAGAGGTCAAACTCAAAGCAGAATGTCTGTCAATCAGCTGTTTCTGAACAAAGGTTCTCACCAACTATCTCTGATATTCTAGTCTTCTTTGCTCTCTTGTCAATCCTCGTTGGAAATTGTCAACGATTGCCAATGGAAGGAAAAATCACTCATAGAGAAAATCTGTCAATCTTGGGAGAAATTTTTTTTGCCTCCTTTTTTGCCTTTGTCGATTGGCATATTTATAACGTTAAACTTAGGAGAAAAATGCAGTTTAGATGAAATGTGTCCTGAACCTAAAAAGAAATTCCATTGACCTGATGTTATGGTTGTTGAAGCTTGCGACGCCACATTGCCTCACGCTCTAGAGCATAATGCATCATAAACTACTCTTGTTGGAGCTTTGTAGATAGGCTATTCCTTGATTATGCAACGATATGCTGGAGAGCGTAGCACGTCGTACAGACTGCTGCTAGCTGTATTATGCCACTTTTTCCTATGCTTGCATTACGCTGCACTATGCTAGACTACGCTTCATAGCATAACTCAGCGTAAAATAGTGCGCTTGTAAAAAGGAACGTAGTGCTGTCGAAGTCTTGAACACTTGTCATCCCTGATGTTGCAGCATACCGCTTTTTGGCATTACGCTGCATAACATGATGTTACGCTATGTTGCATAATGTAGCATAACCTGCCAAAAAATTAAGGTTTTCGAAATGTGAAGAACTTGCAAAGTTGTAAGTTTACCGCCGTGCATTCATCTTTGCTCTATCTTCTGGAATTCACTTGTGTTGTGCTACGCAGCATGACAGGACATGGCCTTTGACTGCAAAGGAACTTGTTGTGTCGCACCTTGTTGCAACCCCTTGCCTAAATCACCAGTTTTTTGCTGAACAATTGGGACCTCAAAATTTTCATGGTGTTTCAAGTACTGAGGCTAGTAAGAATTTATCCACAGATAGTATGATGAGTTGTGGAATTTTTCATAAAGTTGTGGGACAGGGATGCACCCAACCATGTACTTTTATATGAAATCTAGATGTAACATTCTTTTCCAATTCTCATGTAGATGTGACAAGATTGGGAATTGGCCTCTTGGATGATCATATAGGCAAACATTGCATTGATACTTATGTTTTGTGGTTGAGCCCCTATCCTCATTTTCTTCAGCCTTCTTTCTGAATGTCGATTGGTGTTTTGTCCTATTTCAAGGTTTGGTATCCTCTATTTTTTTTGGTCATCAAATTTATCTTGTGTGGGTCTCCCTCTAATAATGTCTACATATTCTCTACATTTTTCATGTACCCACTCTGTCATCTTGTTGGCCTTTTCCTCAATTTCATCTAGTGATTTTAGTATTAGCAAAGGTAGAAACTATTTCACCTCCTCAAGATGAGTTTATTTCTCCTTTTTATAATTATGGACCTTTGTTACTTCAAGAGTTTGATCCTATTGAGATTTTTCAACATTCTCCCATTTGGCTATTTCTCCTTCTTCTTTTGCTACCTACTTAATAAGCTCTTGGAATTGATGGGTTCATAGTTCATATAGTTGACCTAGGGCATACATCCCTAGGATATCCCTTGTTTCATTACAGAGCCCATCCATGATGTGATACATTAGCCTTTTCTCGGAGAACCCATGGCCTAGGCATTTGTTTAACAAAGAGTAATATCTTTCTAAGTCCATGTCCAAGGGTTCATGTTTCCCTTTTTTCCACTATTGGATTTGTCTCCTCAAGGCTGACACTATTGCATAGGTTTGATATCTTTCGTTGAATAGTTCTACCATTGTCGGTGAATGAAGAATTGATTTTGGTTTTAAAGATCTATACCATACTTTTTCTTGGCCAATGAGTGTCATAGAGAAGAGCTTAAGTCTTTGCCACCCATTATCAATGTTGCTCCATGCACAGGCATCATAGAAGGCTTGTAAATGATGTTGCAGGTCTAAATCATAGCCTCCTAAAAACTTGGAAAAGTTGTTTAAATCAAGCCTAGGTAGAAGAATTTCCTTATGATGCCTATGGTTATTTGAATAGCCTCTATTATATAAAGTAGGCTTTTAGTGGCCAACATGGATTCATTGTTACTAAATAGGTTATGAGTTTGTGAGTTGGGATGATGTTGTGTTTGTTCATATTGGTGTTCCTAATTTTTCCAGTGGGTTTGATTCTTATTTCTACATCGACCCATTTGAGGATTAGTCATCCATGTGAAAACCTAAATTTGAAAGAGTAGAGAAAGAGAGGGAATTGAGAAACTTGTCATGACTTTTGTAGGTCTCCCAATCATCACTTGATGTACTCTTGCTACCCATTGAGAAGGTCCTAGGCCTTATGGCCCCCCTCATTCTAGGGGATGTTCCATCTTCACTAGAGGTGTTTGAGTTGGATGACAAAAGTTCTTGAGTATCATTGGGGTGTATATGAACATATGAAACTCTTGCATAAGATTGAATACTCCAAACTTCTTCATTGGTTCTCCAACGATTTTCCTTGCTAGATGTTGCATTATCGCTATCTTGTGAAAGAGACATTGTTGTGAACTATGTGTGACTTAATTGAATTTAATTTCTTTGTTTGAAATATATATCATTAATACCTTATTACATTGATATTATATGATAGAACTAATCTAGATAACTAGCACCATCCCCAACAATGGTGCCAATGATGAGAGGTGAGGTACCCCTACACTCAACCATACAAATATGAATGTGTATGCATGATTTGGTCGAGCTACATAGATGGAATAGTTATGGCACCTAGACAATTATACATTTATCACAATTCACTGTCTTCCCACTTGGACTAGTATTTTCTTTGTCACGTATGGTTTAGTCTAGAGTGAGGTGTATGATGTGGTTTAGGGTTTACTACTTCTAGAGATAGGGAGAAATAACTTGATTAAACTAATAAGAAATATGAAGTAAAATCTAAGCTAGTATAAGTGCGATGAGCATCCATCCTTATTCATCCATGTGCATCTTGGATTTTTTGTACTACTTCTGGGATTACCAAGTGCACATTTACTTAAAGCACTACTTGACATGCTACTTGGTTACCACGTAGTTACACTTAAATGTTTGTGATTAAGACATACTCATTCTGTATTAACAATGGGAATAGTAAATGTTGATAAAAGGAATATTAACTAAGAAGATAATAATAAATAATAAATAATTAAAACAAATTAAAAGCTAAGTGAAAGCTACAATGATGGAGTAATCTTGATCTTTATTGCTGATCATGTGCATGTCCAAGTACGTCACACTTGAAGAAAGGTTCTGTAAAATTACAAGCATCACACTACAGGCATGCACTTGGGAAAAGGAACTAAAAATTAACTAAAAACTGACAAAAATACTTCCCCTAAAGAATTACTAGCAAAAGCCCCCTCACCATGTGCGTGAGTGCTATATTTATAGGTCAACAAAGGAATCACGATACCATGTATACAATATCATATCCAGAATGAGATATCGGGTACCCAATATTAGGGCCTGTGAAATTTTGATTCATCAATCTTTAATGAAGTGATGTATGATTTTAATGTGTTCTATCCTATAATGTTGAATTAGATTCTTTGTTATGTTTATGACATTACTATTATCATAGTAGATTGGTGTGTTGGATGCCTTAATACCAAGATCCTTGAATGTTTCTTTCATATATAACATTTAAGCACAATAGTTCTCAACTTATACGTGTTTGGCCTCTACTATAGAAAGAGTTATCAAGTGTTGTTTCTTACTTCCCCAAGAAATAATACATCTTCGAATGAAAAAGGAACTTCCACTTATGCACCTTTGGTCATTTCTGTATCTTGTCGAGTCTACATCATGGTACCTAATGATATCAAATGTGAAGACCTTTGGATACCAAAGTCCCTATTCAATAGTACCTTTTAAATAATGAAAAATCAATTTTACAGCTTTCAAATGAGATTCCATATGATTACTTTAATATCTAGCATATATTCCTATACTAAGACCTATATCAAGCTTACTTGCTATCCAATAAAGCAAACTACCAATCATACCTGTTTAGACATTAGGGTCATTTATTTTACCTTATTCATCCTAGTTTAGTTTTATATTTGCACTCATAGGAATTGCCTTTGATTTTACTTCATCAAAGCTAAACGTTTTTTAGCAAGCTCCTTACATATTTGGTTTGGCATACAAGCATTCCTTGTTCAGTTTGTGTGACATGGAAACCAAGGAAGTTGTTTACTTCTCCCATCTTGATTATCTTGAAGTCATCTTGCATAAGATCTAAGAAATTATTACATAAGGATTGGTTAATAGAACCTAGAATAATACCATCAACATAACTTATTATAATAAGTAAATCAACATCAAACTATTTGATGAATAAGATTACATCAACACTATCCCTCTTGAACCCATTATCCAAGAGATGTTGTGAGAGACTTTTGTACCATACGCTAGGAACTTGTTTGAGCCCATAGAGTGCTTTCTTCAAGCGATAGACATGCTTCAAATGTGTTTGATCAATAAATTCTTCAAGTTACACCACATACACTTCCTATTGGATTATCCCATTTAAGAAGGCACTTTTGACATCTATTTGATGTAATTTTATTTCCTTAATATAAGCATAGGCCAATAGTAGTTTGATTAACTCTAGCCTAGCTACTAATACAAAGGTTTCATCCAAACTCATTCCTTCTTATTGGTTGTATCTTTTAGCAGCTAACTGAGCCTTGTTTTCTACAATATTTCCACTTTCATCTATTTTTTTCTGAAAGACCCATTTCATCCCAATGATTGACTTGTTGTTGGGGTTAGAAACAAGTTTCCATACATCAATCCTCACAAACTGATTTAGCTCATCTCACACGTGTAGAATCCAACCTTCTTGTTTAGCTTCTTTGAAGTTCTTTGCCTTAATTCATAATATTTAAGTAGCATAGGCACATATCTCTCTTTTTTTGCTTCTTATCCCTATTTCATCATCTGGTTGGTTGATCACTTCATTGATTGTATGTGGTTTTATTAATCTAGGCATCTTGCCTTATTCTTGATCATTCCATTTTTAGCTTCAAATTCATCTTATTTTTTAGATCCTTCATGGGATGAAGATTAAGGCGAATTTAAATTCCTTTTGATTATAATTTCTTCATCATTCACCTACACATTAGGATATAATCCATTATTATCATCTACTTTAACATTAATGGTTTCTTCTACAGTAAGAGTTCTTTTGTTAAAGACTATATAAGCATTATTTATTGTAGAATAACCCAAGAATATAACTTCATTAGCCATTGGGTCAAATTTATATGATGCATCTTTTTCATTTAATATAAAGCATTTAGCTTTAAAAACATAAAAATGTCTTACTAATGATTTTTACTAAACTAAAGTTCATATAGAGTTTTGGAAGTGAAACATCTTACTAGAACACTGTTAGAAACATAGCAAGTTGTATTTATTGCTTCTTCCAAAAAATGATAAGGATAATTTCAGTCATTCAACATAGTTCTTCCCATATCATTCAATTTTTGGTTCTTACACTTAGCCACTCCATTTTGTTAAGGGATTCTAAAAATTGAAAACTAATGTTGAATGTCATGAATCTCATAGTACTCCTTGAACCTTGCACTTTCAAATTCTCTTTCAGGATCACTTCTAATCATCTTTATGGAATAGCCTTTTTTGTCCTACACCTTGTTACAAATCTTCAAAAAATGGTCATAAGCCTCATCTTTATGAGATAGAAAAGAAACCTAAGTAAACCAAGAGAAATCATCCACAATAGTAGGATAATATTTTTCTTATAAAGACTAAGAGTTTGTGAGAATCCTACTAAGTTTAAATAAAGAAAGGTCAAGAAGTAATAAAATTTATCTTTCCAAAGTATACACTTTTTTTCTTACCTTTTTGACATGCATCACATGATTTTAAGATGAAGTGCTTTAGTTTGGGTAGCTCACATACCATGTCCTTAGTGATATGGATTTTTTATTATATCCACATTAATATGTCCCAGCCTTTTATGCCACATTTGTACATCACTTGTATTACTAATCAAGCACTTGGTATCATTTTTAGTAGAATCCAATAGTATAGGGGTACACACATTATATTTTCTACTACTATTTATGATAATTTTTCCATTGCATGAGTTGTTTACTTTATAGAATTATTTTGAAACGCTAATCTCATAGTTTGAGTCAAAAAGTTGACTAATGATTAGAATATTATGTTTGATACCCTTAACATAAATTACTCCTTTTAACTATGATTGATTCTTACCTCTAATGGTATCAACACCTTTGATTGGAGACTTTGCATCATCCCTAAAAATTACAATTCCATAGTTTTATTTGATGAATTAATGAATTTGAATTTATTCCATATTATATGAAATAAACATCCACTATTAATGTACTAGGTGATTCTCTTAACATATGAAAGAGCAACTTGTGCAAACATTCCCTTTTCTTTCTTTCTTTCCTTAGATCTTCATTCTCTCTCGACTTGTAAAACATCTTGGGTAAGATTTTTGTAAATGATTCTTCTTAAGATTTTTTTTCTTAGTCATATTTTATCATTTGTATCCCTTCCTTATTGAAGCATGACTACTAGAGTCTCCTTCCTTTTCATGAATGTTTCGATGATGAGCTTAGTATCTGCAAGTTCCTTACTAATCTGATCATAAGAAAGGGTTAGCTTCTGATTCTCAACCTTAAGGTTTAAGTTCATCTTTTCAAGATTTAAATATCTAACTTGAAGTTTTTCTATTTCCATCTCTTTAAGACATAAATTCTTTATCATTTTTTTGCATAGATTTTAAAAAGAGGTAACTCCATCACAAAGAAGGTCATACCTTTGTATCAATTTACCTTTAATTTCTTCTATGTCATTGGCTTATTCATTGATGGATGTATCATAATTAAGTGTCATGCATAGAAGATGTTATTCATTTGAATCATCATTTATTTCTTCTTCATTGAATTTTTCATACCACTTGTGTAAAAAGTTTTCTTTTTCTTTCCTTCCTTTATGTATTTCTTTTTTTATAAGCTGTTAGCACTAGCACATTTAGAGGCCAAGTAATCATTTCAACCAAAAACCTAGTATTCTACAAGATATATGTTAGATTTATAATTTCTCAATTTCTTACCTTTTTCCTTATCTCTATTACTTGATTGATTAGTCTTTTTCCCTTTACCTCTATGAAGAGAAGGGTCACTTCATCATCATTACTACTCTCCTTATCACAATATGGTCACTTTTCTTTGGTAGAGCTTTTGATAGAGGTTTTGAGAATGATTGGTTTTTCTTTAATTACATATTCTCTTATGTGATTCATCTCATAAGCCATAACTATACTTTGAAGCTCTTTGAATTTTAAAGTGATGAATTTCTTGATTTCCTTCATGGTAGGTACCTGATGTCTAATTTCAAGTTGTAGAGTTCTAATCATTTTTATAATAACATCAGATTCTAGAAGATCATTACTTATTCCTCTAATGGCTACCACTAGATGATTAGCTCTAGAAAAAAATAATTTTTAACTCTTTCATCCTTCCTCATTTTAAGTTTATCATGTTCACTCTAAAGAACTAAGAGTTTAGATTATTTCACAATAGAGGTTCCTTCGTATGTAGCTTCCAAAACATCTTAAATTTCCTTAGCAATTTTATAGCCAGTTACTCTATTAAACTTATATTTGCTAAGTGCATAATAAAGACAATTTCTTTTTGTTGAATCAAACATAAATTTTTTCTTTTCATCTTGATTTCACATATCTCTTGCTTTGGGAATGTCGATAATTTCACCAGAAGTAGTTGTTTTTCTTTCAATTGGATAGGTGTATTTGTTGACATCAACCTTACCCATGCTATAACATGGCACCATAATCAATAGTATGCAACTTCTTTGAACATTTCCATATCTAGAATTCATTTTCATCTCTAGCTGGTAACCATTCATGATAATAGACAATAGAGTGGGCCAAGTCAAGGTTCAACTTGCACTTATGGGCTCTACTTGTCATATAACCACTTCATCTAAAATGCCATCGATAACGAATTGATGATGATGTATGATATACCAACCTTCTTAATATGTAAAACACAGTATTTGACATGCAATGATAGAAACTTTCAACCATTCCCACCTCAATCTTTGAGGACAATGTGAGATTCCAACCAAATAGCCTCTTTGAATTTATGCTCATATGCAATAAGGTAGGTGTCATGTAACTAGCTTCAAATATGAGCAAAAGCGTTGACCTGCAGATAATAATAAAATAGGAAGACACTATGTTGTAGTTTCCTTACTAAAAAAATTATGAAAATAAGGGTATCTAACTTGAGAAATTCTCTAATCTTTATTAATGCTCTTAAAGGGTCATTATCTAGAGTTTCAATGCTTATCCATCAAGTAGGGTCCAGGAAATTCCTCAGATAAGAAAGCATAAATCTAATCTATTGAATTACCTACACTTAAACTCAAATCCACAAAGTTTATATTAGTTATTCCTTTGAGCACCCACACCATGGCTGCATTCATGGAAATACAAGCATGTTTTATGTTGGTCCAAAACATGAGGTGGCAAGTAGTTGATGGTAGTTAATAGTGGTTTCTTTTCTCGTGGCACATGTAGGTACCCATAAAGAATAGAGTTGCAGCCATCATAAAAAAAGGGGGGGCTAGGGGGTGGATCAACTAGGATAGAGCCTCTTTTCTGATGTTCATGATGATTGTGTGGATGGTGTGGGTTGTGTCAGATGTGTTCAGAAATAGCAGACAATAGCAATAGTGGTTGTGCTCAAGGTTGGTAGGTGAACTAGTGGCGTGCATAGAGAGAATAGGGCCTTCCTCCTTTCTTCAATAAAAAAGGATAGTTAGATTTGTGGCCCCCTATTTCTTTTTCTCAGTGGAAACTGCAGTAGAAGAAGAAGTAGGACACACAAGATCCTAGTTTTCCCTTCTCTAATAGCAGATGATAACAGGTGGCCATCTCTCTTTCTGGTCTCTTGATGGGATGGTTAATAGCATAGATTGTAGAGGGTTGAGAAACTAGCATAGACAATTTTCTCTCTCTCTTTTCTCTTGCTTTCTTTGGATGGACATTAGCAATGAATGGTGATTTTTTGTTTTTCTCTCTATGCATAAACAAAAACAGAATAGAAACAAAGTTGATAGCAATGGTGATGTAGATAGGTACATAACATACATCATCAACTAACAATGACACATTAGAAAATGGTGGGAAAGTGGTGGTGGTGGCCACATCAGGGTGGTAAGCAACTTCTATAGTTCTATTTTATCTCTCCTATGCACAAAGACATGAAAACAAAAGGTGACACTAGCAATCATGTTTCTTCCCTCTTCCTCATCCAACAATGGCTACAGGCATTATTGTGACAACATCCACAATAGACCAACAACAAATAGGCGATAGCAGAGAGAAGGGAAAATTTGAATTTTTTTTGGATTACTTATTATACTCTTGAATTGTAAAGACATTCAATTTAAACTTCCAATTATTTTTTCCTAGTTTATTGTTTTAAAATGTCACATAGCCCTCTCTAAATGAGAATATTCCTAGGTTTTTGTATCCATATGAGAGTCACCTTAGGTAGTAGTCTCATAAAATGAGTTTTTCCCTAGGTGTTGGTGTGTCCAAAATTTATGCATCAATAGTATCCTTCGAGGATGAACTACCATACCCCAAACTACATTGATCCAAAAAATTTCTATGTTTGTGCCTTCTAGAATGTGAACTCAATTTCATTAAACATAGGTAACTTGTTGTAAGAAGGTTCCTCCATAGTTCACTCCAAGTTGTAATACTCATATTCAAAGTAGAAAAGCTTTGATACTTCTTAAATATTTATAACTTAGAGGAGGGTAAATAAGTGCATTCTCAAAACTCAACAATTATTACACCACAAAAATTGTGTGGTTTTCCAACTTGGATACCTTCACACTTGAAGGGTAGAATCCTTGCATACCTCTAGACTTTATTGCCTAAAATGTGATTTTAAGGACACCACAATTTTTATAGGGCATAAATTACAACAAGCCCTTAGGTATCACGAGTCCTAAATAATCCTAGGAACAATCTCTCTTAAGAGACTTATTTAACCCCTCATGGTTTGACCTTTAGTACTTATGATAGTATGTGTAAATTGTACACAACATCTCAAAATAAGGAAGGGAAGAGAATAATGATTAAGGAAAGAATGAAACTCACTTTTTTGATTCCTTGAAGTACAAAGTACAAAGTATGAATGAAAGAAATAATAACCAATGATTTCTTTTAGTATGATAGATTATGATACTTGCTTATATTGGTGTCTTGGAACCTAAGCCAGTCCTTATTTTATAGATTTTTCTTGCAATTGATCAATAAAACCTTGGTAATAATTAGTTAAAGATCATGAGAGATTCCTCCTTTTAAGCCTTCTACATCTTACTAGATTTCTTTTTCAAGCAAGAAACACATCTCATTGGAATTATAAATGTCTTTTGGCAGGAGTAGACATCTCATTAAGATTGTAGATGTCTCCTATTCTAGTATCTGTAGGCAAGAAAGATGTCTATCTCTTAATGTAGGCATTTTCTTGGAAGAGTAGACATATCCTCTATGATGTAGACATATTCTACAAGTGAATTCTAATATTTTTGTAGACATGCCTATGACTATATAGACATATTCTGCAGATTACGTCCTAACTTGGTATAGATGTCTTCATAAATCAATAAACATCTCCTGTCAACTAGTGCTCTTTAAGCAAGATGTTTCATGTAAAGAATCATGTCTTTTGGGAGGTAGACATCTCCCTGGGTTGGTAGAGATCTCTTTTCCTTAGGAAAATTTCTATGTTTTTCAAAATATTACATCTTGCTTTACATAAATCACCACTAAGAATATAGCACTTTTAAATTCTTCAAATGATGACTCAATTAATCTTCTTGTCCTACACAAGCTAAGGATCAAGCAAGCATGTTCTCCATTTTGCAATGTTTCATCACATCAAAAATTTCAACAAAGGTTACTACATCATTGTTTCAAAGAAGTCACCAAAAGAAAGATAAAAAAAGATATGGGAAAAAATAATCGAAGATAAATTGAAGAAACTACAAATTAATAAAGACTCTGTTTATTAAGGTGAATAGAAAAAAAGAACTCATGTAGCTAACCCCATTTTGTTTGAATAAGGCTAGAATGATGATGATGGTGAGAATGATACTCCACCACTATAATTTTTCAAATAGGATTTATCACTTTGAGTCAACTATAGCCTTCTTTAAGACCTTCACAGAGAAAATCCATTTTGAGGAAGCCTTATTCAATATAGCTAGATTGAGAGATATTGAAGGCATTGACAAGGATAACTTTACAAAAATAATTATGTCCAAAGTCTCATGAGATATTGTTGGATTCACCAAGTCATTTCACACTTAAAAAATTATCTTAAGAATTCCTTATTTAAATTATACATATCTTAATACTTAGGGTGTGTGACATTTTCATGCTTATAAACTTAAAAAAGAATTGACCATAACCACTAGAAAGCTTGAACTTAAATATCAAAATGTGCATAGTATAAAAAGAAAATCCATGTTTGAGTGCTTATAATTAAATCTCAAAATCCAAATTTCAATGGAATTAACAATAGATAACATCAGTACATCCATCCTAATATATCATGTTTAACGTTAAAGAAAATCTCAAGAACTATAACTAAAAATAAAATAAATGTATCAATCAACTAAAAGTTCAATCATTATCAATATCATATCTCCTATGACTTGAATCTACATATCAACTTGTAGTAAGGATTAGAAACTTTCTAGTAAAGCCAATGATCTTGGTGCACCTAGAACAAGTTAGAGAAAGGACCTACATGTTGCACATGAAATGTAATCTTAAAAATCACATATTATATTGCATAACTCATGTTGAAGATCAAACAACCATGATGTTGAATAGAATTTCAAAGAAATAGATAATCTATAATAATTCTAGATATGGATCCTTCTTAAGGATTTTTTTGGATGAACCTCTCCTCTCTTGGAATGTAGCTAATTCTAGAATTAATCCTTAAGGTCTACCTCTTCCTATTATTCTAAATCATGAAACCAAGGATCTATCACATGAAAAATCACAAGAAATGTGAGTAGGCACTAGTGGCAAGTCAATCCACCCACAATGCTTATCCGTTGTCATAGTCTGTGCACAATCATAGGTGATGAAGGTTAAGTATGGTAGCCATTCGTACCCTCTATAACACTTGTCCATTAATACATGGTCTAGGCCTTTAAGGTACAATCATAAATAATGTGAATCAAGTACGGAAACCAACCTTGATGCTCCATAATGTGTACCCTTTATTCCCAACAAATCAAATAACATGTCAAATCATTCAAAGAAATCAATGCACTAAAATGAAATGAAATCACAAGCATTAAGCATAGACAATGTGAGTAAGACTAAACCTTGTCAAACCTCCAATAAGTCCTATTGAATAACCCTAAAAATAGAAGAGTGTCAACAAAATAGATGAATTTTTCTTGCTTGAAGGCTAGTCAATATCATTCATCTAGGTGTCTAGACCAAACTGATGCTCAACATCTATGTTTGCAAGTCAGTTGATCATATTTATCCAATCAACTAGATTGAAATAGTCTATATATTTATGTCATCGATAAATATATTGAAATAGTGAAATCAAGGCATTGAAGACTAAGAAAGATGAAGCTTAAAAGTACATAGAACTTATAGAAGCATGGAATTAATAGGTCTTAAAATAAACAAAATATTATTAATAAAGTTCATCCAGTATTGAAAATCATAAATGAATAAAATTTTCAAATCTCTTTGGAATCACAAGAGAGCTAAGAATTTGAAATTGGTTGCTCTACCTTTGCTATTTAAATGAACCCACAACACACGAAATATTAAGATCTACCAAAGTACCAATGCAATCTAAAGTTTTTCAATGAAACATACATATTGAATAAGATAAAAATAAATGTAAAACATAACCATAACTTTATACATGATTCTAGGGTTTCCAAGATAGATCCAAAACAATAGTTAACTGATTAATTATTTAAAAAAAAAACTAAAAACTCTTGCCAAAAAGTCCATGTTCACTATTCCAAATGAAACTAAATAAAGCTTGGTGCTATTTAAAAAAAATTATAATTTTCAAAAACATCAAACTATTAGCATGGGCCACCATCCTACAAACTTATTCTTAGCAAGAAAATAACATATAATTAGTAAATTTCAAGATAAATCTAAAAAGCTAAATAAAAATCATATTTTATAAAAAGATTCTAAAATTTTCCAGAAATAAAATTAAAGTAATAATATTTATTAAAATAATTCAAGATTTATTAAAAGAAAAACATGAATAAAATATTATAAAAAATCATTATGGGACCAAGGCTTCAAGAAACATAAAGTCATTATAATAGAATACATTATGGTAAGAAAATCATTAGAAAAAATGCATCAAAGTAAGATAAGTAACATCAATCATGGGGTTTGGAACATTGGGTGTTGTAAGTCATATCCTATCACAATGAGTAATGATATTTTATATAATTTGATGAGTTAAAATTATACTACAATAGGTTATTACTTTAAGGCTAGAGCTTTAAGCACATTATTAAAGATAAAGATGCCTTGAGTGATGTTCTGGAACAAAATGGATCCTTAAATAAAGATTTGAAGAAAGCTTATATAGATAAGAAAACATATGCTAGAGAATCTACAAAGTATTAAGAGGAGGTGACCAAGGCTTTGAATATTACTAATGCTTGTGTAAAAGAATTGAAAACCTTGAAATAAGAGAGCCATCATAACATCTAGTATAGATCTTAAACTAGTCCATACACTTTAGAAATTGATGATGAAGGTTGTGGAGTTGAAAAATGATATGATGAATTAGAAAGATAGAAAATCCATCCTTATATAAGATCTAGAAAATTCCAGAAATAAAATAGGTAAGCTAATGATGCAACAATGAAAAATTGAAGAGACTTTACTTGAGAAAAGAAAAAAACATAGTGCCACAATGGTAAAGTTACAAGAATAGGTAGTTACTTGTGAATTTGTAATTCACTATAAACAAGTATTAAAATCACTAATTGACTTTGACCATGACTTAGCCCTTATTCCCATTGTGACTCCATCATCATTTAAATTAGTGTTTAATGATGTTTATTAAGAAGTTCTTAAGTATACTAGCACTAGTTAAAAGGAAGATATGGATCTTGTTCCTAATGTTTCACTACCATAAACTATAGAACCAATCTCTGAGTCTATGATGAAGGATGTTATTTTTAAATCTAAGGGATCTTCATCATCATTTAGCCTATTTTAAAACTTAATGAGTACATATATATATTTGATGGCATATGGTTGGAAATATTTATTCTATTGGTTCCTACTTGTTTTTATTATGTAGTCATCTCTATTAGATGGTGAATTTCTAAACTTTATTATCATGATAAGTTTGTTTCTTCCTTGATTGGTTTATATTTATTTATGTTATAGCATATTTTAAAAGATATTATGCCCTTGATATCTCTAGTTGTTGTTTATATCATTTTAGAGGAGCTTTAAAATCCAAAATAATCTATAATAAGTTTTACCAAAATGAAGAAAACACACATTATTATTACTCTATTTAAAATTCTACATTACTAATCAAGAATAATATTATTCTTAGAGCCAAATAGTGCTCCCTTGGAATAATCTTTATAAGAAATTCTGATTTAGCAAATTATTTCACAAATGTTAATGGTGAATTAAATTCTTGATTTTTTGTTATGGTATTTTGGAGAAATTCTAAGTGATTGTATCTATTTTTAATCACTTACTCTTAAGAATTGAAGTGTTATTATATAGTAAAGGAAACTAAGTTTTTGGATGTTAAGCTTGAGGGGTGATGTTGAGGATTTAGTATGTTTTGTCAAACTCAACATTCAAAAGAGATCTATATTAAGTGATCAATATGGTTTCCTACTTGTACCATCATGGTGATATAACTATCATGGTGATGTTCAATATGTATACTTGATAATTAGCTTACCCCAACGATTAGTTAGTTAAATCTTCACAAAGTGTTATGTATCTTTTCAAACATGGAAATACTTACTTTATATCTCTAAATACTCTTGGACATTCATGTGTTAGTATTTTGATTAATATGAGACAAACATGAAGTATTGAACTTACATCTTACATAATTCTTTCGACTACCTCAAGCATGTACAATCCACTAAGACTGGTATTGTGGTGCCCACATGTTCTTTAGTGTTATTAACACAATGATAAGTATATGTTGAATTATATCAACATAATTATTTGTTATTTCTTTCAACCTTGTGATTACACTAATCACATAAAAGTTAAAATTTATCTATTACTATTTCTCATCATTTACAATGCATAATTAACAAAGCATGAATGAGATCCCTTCATTTAAGAGTTGATATAGGTAGATAGATCAAAATTCTTTGTGAAGAATAAATATGTCAGTTGTGAAGTACAAATAGCATTGAAGATGAATACCACATTTTCTTGCAATATCCTACATTGAAGGGCATTAGACACAGATAGGATATTAAAGTTGTAAATTTTATAGATATGTTCTAAATGTTACCAAGAATATTTGGTAATTTTGCTAATCATGTTTTCAAATCTCCCAGTATTTATACTTCTACTATTTAATAGAACCAAAATATCTACAAATGTAATAAAATATCAATTTTAGTAGTTTCAATAATTACTATGAGTTACACCATGGCTTTGTTGGCACATTTTGGCCATTTAATGGAGCAGGCTTTGTGAGGTTGTGGAGCTAATCATATCAATTGTTCAAAGTTCATGAAAATCCTTTGCCAGCTACTTTAGTGCCAAAGAAGCATTCACTGGATCTATAAACATGTATTAATGTACAAGTCAAGAAGTGGGTTCAGTTGACCTCCATAAGGTATGGGAGGGTAATGAATGTAAGGCAACTTGTAGAAGAAACTAAATAATGCCTTGGAATTAAGAGTTATATTGTTTAGGCTATGAAATGCCCCTGAAAGCCAGGTACATTCAAGGTCATCTGCCCCTGGAAAAAGCATCTGGAACAGCCCATTATGAGGAGGCAACATGGTGAAGAAGTAGCAGCAAATTACTTTCACTTACAGTGTATGGTTTAGGAGAGAGATTTCAGTGGGAATCTTGCCAAGCAATTTGTTGTCTCAAAGACCATGATCCTGCAGAGACTTCAAATTTGCAATCTAAGAAGGGATGCTACAAGTCAACGTATTATCATCCAATTGAAGCTGATAGAGAGAAGAAAGATTTCCTAAGCTTGCAGAGATGCTTCCAGTTATGAAGTTGGAAAACACAGCCATGTCCTGCATATTTGGCCAGAAGCTCACCAAATTGACTGGTAAAGTTCCAATTAACATGTTTTGGTAAAGACGTAATTCCTGTAAGAGAGAACAATTGGACAGAGCTTCCAAGATAAGAATGGGTGCTGACATCATCTTCACTTATGAAATAGTATTTTCCCACATTCAAGTAAACCATGTGACTGCAAAATTTTCCTATCCAAGAAGAAGGTGTTGTGCCCATCAATCCGTTATGTGTAAAGTCGAGTTGGGAGAGATTGGTGAGTGACACTGGAATGTCCCCGCTAAATTGGTCAAAAGCGATGCTCAAAAATTGTAGTTTGTGGAAGCTGCCTGTCTAGGAAAGAAGACAACCATAGAAATTATTTTCAGTTAATTTTAGATTGAAGAGAGCCATAAGGTTGCTTATGCAAGAGCCTGAAATAGCAACAGAAGCAGGGCATGATTCAAAGAGACCTCCAGCGCACTGTATCTAGAGGTTCAACACCAGACGTGCAAGACAGTGCCTAGGGTTTGATCCTGACAAAACCCTCCATCATTGGATGTGTTACTTACCTTCCTATGCACTAGAAGAGGGATCTCTTGTAGCAGTGGTAGCTACGCCTATGTTTATTGAGCATTTCTGCAGTGCTAAGCACGCACGTGCGAGTCAACACCAGGGCCTTGCTCCACAACGTGTGGGTGGAGGACAAGGAAGATAACAACGAAGCATAAAACTATTTTTAGGAATGAACGTGGCTCAACAAAAAATGATTTTAGGATGAAACGTGATTTACAGAGGTCAAATCGATAACTTAATCTGGCTCCAGGGTTATCAAGACCTAGTGACTTGGAGCTTCTCTAAATACCATGAAAATAAAGGATGCTAATGCTGGGGTACTCTCAAATTTTGAAGTCCTCAAATTTTTACGATCTAGAGGAGCTACTCAAGATCCCTTAGGCTCTATAGGCTTTGAAGCTCCTTCAGAGTGCAAGGTTTTCGATTATCTAGTATAGTCCGCAGCATGTGAGAAAAATGAGGAATCGGTTAGAGAGTTCTTAGAAACAGTAAAACAATTTGAAATTACAAAGGCAGAGAAGCTTTGAGTTTTAAATCTTAGACCTACTATAGCAGTTGAAGTTCATATCATAATTGAGGATTGTGAAGAGTGAATTTCAAAAGATTCTGTTCAAGAATTTATTTCCATCGTGAAGAGAATACTACCTAGTTCCCCTCCAAAGACAGAAGATGAAAACGCTGTTGACAAAGTGTAGAGAAGATGAAGATGGAATCGGCCTTGATATAACTTCGGTTGTATACGCATACATATATCAAATCCATGGTTACTATCTCTATCACTAAAAGGAAAATAAAATATTTTATGATTTAAAAAGGAAAAGACAGTTATGGAATATTTTTGTAACATCCTATAAAAGGAGACATTTGGCTATTATTCCTATGGAAGTTGTAACTTCCTATGATAGTTTCAACTATAATATTTATAATTAATTTTAATTTGGATTATCATGAAGACACTTGTCAATTGTAGCCCTTTTATCTCTATGGTGGTTACAACCATCCAAGATTTTTTGTAACTTACCTAACTTGTTGGGCAAGTAATCTCCTAATTGGTTGGCCAAGTTACTTGGGAGAGAAGTTAGGTAAGATATTTTTGAAATTGTAACTTCCCTACCTACCTTTGAACCCTATAAAAAGGCTTCAGTGGTCTCATATCATCATCACAATTGAGGTCTCATACATCACACTTTTGAGAAGACATTGGGATCACACTTGGGCTCTCACTTGGAGACACTTTGAGTCTTAGGAGAAGAGCATTTTGTAAAGAAGAAAGTATGAATGATTGCTTGTAAGATGGCTTGCTAAATAAAGATTTCAGCCTCTTTGTCATAGTCCTGTGAGTTATTTTTTTATTTTTATTTTGTTTAAATTTTTTAGCTAGTGGTTTAGATAGTATCATCCTTGGCAAGTAATTTTGGGATTTTTAGATTGCTCTTACTGTTCTTGTTGCCCGATAGAAATATCTATTAAAATTTTGCCATAGAAGATCTTGTGTTTAAAAGCATTAAGAGCATTTTAGTAGTAAATTTTGTTATTGTGCAACGTATAGGAACTGCTATTGGGATTGTTGTAAGAGAGCCTCTGCTTGTAGTCATGTCGTTGAACAATTTAGTAGTCGAGAGAGTTCAGAAAATCTTTGGTATTTTGATGGGACCAGAATAGCTTCTTTTTATCTTTAAAGTGAATTTCCGTATTGTTTCAATCAGAAATTGTCAAGTCTTTTAAAGGTTCTATTGAATGCAATCGTTGACATCTATTATCTAGCCAAAATGGAGTCTCGTACGTGGTAGTTTACGCAGCAATTTTTGGTAGCATAGTAGGATTGTCTTGAAGAAATTGCTTGTTTGAGCCTTGTAAGTTTGAACAATTCATAGATATTGAATTTGGAATAGCTTTATTGCAAAGTGTTTACTCGTGTCATTTTACCTTGTTTAAATATTTAGGGTCTACACAAATCTACTTTTCTTTTCTATCTATTTCCATTGAATGTTGCTCTATTTCTAGTTTTCTTGTGGAACTATCTCTTTCTCTGGGAAAAACTAGGAGTAGATTCGTAGAGTTGTTCCAAATGTTTTCACAAAATTTTATTTGTTACAAGTAGGTATTATAAGGACCGCATAGATTAGGTAGTTGAAAAAAATAGAAAACCTTCAACAACTCACAGTACTTGGCAAAGTTGGTTGAATCTCTTTAAGATAAGTCATTTGTAGCTTACACACAACGCAATCATTTCATTTTACACAACCGCATGCCGCAATAGCACACACACATACTCACATTAACTACTGAGTTTATTTGAAGGTATCTGGGCCTTGGTGTTGCCAGAGACCAGCAAGCATCTAAATCCTGTTCGAGGACACTCGTTGATGGTCGCGTCCCAAACGGTTGCCAATAGGCTTGTTCATCAAACTAAAATGCAAATTTGAATTGAAGAAAAACTAGCTTATTCAATATTTTATGACTAGTATATGGCATAGTTTTATTTACTTACTAATAGTCAAGGGTAAAAACAATGATATGAATTGTTTGCATATCATCATTTGTATATGTACTAGTACTATTAAGTTCACAACCTTTTGGTGCAACTACTAGGTTGGATAAGAATACAAAAAGTGTACTAAAAAGTATAAGTCTTTTTATATATGTGAAAATCATATTATTTTTGGTTGTTTCTTAAAGAAGTTGATGAGTGGCTAGGTACCCCTACGCCCAACCATACAAATCATGAGCGTCCATGCGTGACTCAATTGAAATCTGCAGACTATAAGCACTTAACATACACCAGACTTCTAACCAGTGAAACCTTAGGTTAGAACAGTTGTTGTCATCCTAATCTCACTTGTGAGGTCCTGTTTACAATGATTAAGTGAGACTAAGGCTAATGATTTTTATATCTTTTTAATTATCTTTTTGGTGACTAATTGAGATATGGAAAGTAAGGAATAAACTATTATCTAATCTCTAATTATCCTAGTTTATACTCTAACTACTCCTTGCATACGTATCTGGTTCCATCTTCCGAGCATGGTCTGAGCAATTCCTAACACTACTAGGTTACCAGATGTTAAGCGTCACTAGGCTTACCAAGTGTTTGGATTACGTTCGAGATTGTCGTACTTATGTCTTTAACAAACTTACGAATGAACAATAAAAATTGAAATTATAATAATGAAAACATAAATAATCAACAAGTAACTAATAAAGCATCAACAAGTAATTAATAAAGCATAAACATATTAAACTATTAAATGCATGAAATGACTAAGTCCAAATGTTGCAAGGTATGCTTGAACAATTCATCTTTATTGTCATCATGCCAATGGGCTCAGATACATCAACACTTGAATAAAGATCCGAACTTTTCTTACACTTATTGCGAGCACTTGGAAAATATTCTATCTCTTGCGGGAACAAACTGCAAGAGCTTCGCTACAACTATTCAAAAAGATGCCTAAATGAGGTGAAAGGCCCTCATATTTATAGCCTGGGAAGGGTGGCCAGGTAAACTGGGCCACATCTGTACCGCCTGAAATCGTCGGTCCCCGGTTGGAAGGAAACAGAGAATGTGGACTCGCAGGGCGAGAATAGAAGACCCTGCCTTCGCCTGAGGGCGAGCTGGAATGCAATGAAGGCAGAGTACCTTGGGTGGTCTACACGCGGATCAGACAAGGATTTCCCCAAACGTACACCGAAGTGTGATACGCTGGGTTATACATAAACAATGTAGCAGCGTAAACAGAGCGTAAACGATGTAGGCGATGTAAACAGCATGTAAACGTAAACGGATGTAAACAAAATGTATGTAGAAATTAATAGAAATTGTAAACGAATATGGGAAGAAAATGTAACAATGGTATTATAGAATGAAAATACAGTGCACCAGTCTAACGCAGTTGTGGTGAAACACAAGGCGAACGAAAAGCCCCGGTGAATGCAGGGACGGCTGGGCTGGTATACGCTATAGGTGCGGTGTAGAGACTATGCACGATGTACAGGTTTTCCAGCGTAAGAGGGTTTAGAGCTCTAGTGCGCAGCGTAAATGCTCCTGGGTATGCTCTGGGATTTTGCCAACCGACCTAGAGGAAGTGGAAAATTGGGGCTTTTATACAGGTTGTTACGCTAGACTCAGGTTGGGTGACATGTGGACGTTGACCGGGTGCAAAAGGGCATAAAATTTACAAGTGTACAACATATTACATCTGCTGGGCATATACGCTGGGCATATACGCTGCATCAGGCCGGCGTATATGCTGGGCGTATACGCTGGATGTGTTGGACATGAACATGGGTGGAGATGCTGTGGATGCTAGGCGTATATGTTGGGCATACACGTTGACAGATGCTTGGCGTATACGCTAGGCATATACACTGACGGATGCCAACTTGCTTCAATTCTTACTCTTCGGTGTTGTTTTCACTTTGCCTTTGGAGATTCCGTGCCGGGTGTAAACATTTGCCATTCTTGACGAGCGTATAGGTGAAGTGTGTATGCCGGGCGTATAAGTTGGATGTCTACGCTGGGCGTATATGCTGGACGTATACGCTATGCATGTGGACTTGAGCGTAGACGCCGGGCGTATACGCTGGGACTACATACTTAGCGAAAATGAAGCGACCTCCCCAAAGTTGCGATTGTGTGGCACCAACTGTAGCCGTGGTTGTCTGTGGGTCCTAGGGACCTACTTCTTGTTGGAAAGGTACAAAGCTCAGATTTTTGTGGTGTTTCATTGGCCCCTCTGTGTTGACGCTTGGAGGAATCGACCCGAGAAGAGTCGACAAAGAAGTGCAAAACACCACAAGCAACTTGATGTAGACTTTGTCTATTTCCACTTGACTAGACGTCATCACACTGTGTTCAGTAGTACATGGGGTCGGGAAAGGGGAATTTTTGTATATGGGGGGTCATGGAGATTATGGGGATTGATAACTGATCCAGGGGATTATGCAGGGGAAAGGGGATGCTCTGGTGTGCGGCATGCTGATCCTTATCGATAGCCATTGTTTAGCAGACTCAGATTTCAGACATGCGATGTGCGTTCTTTGGTGGAACAAGGCTCTTGGTTAGTGTTAAAGAGAACTTCTTGGTAGGACCAAAGCCATGGGAGGATGTGTTACCTTCTTTGGAGGAACAGGGCCCGTGTTTAATGTTGGCGGGGACCTGTTGGCAGATAGCCAAAGCCATGTAACTGGATGCTTCTTTACCGGTTTGGGCATGAGTACTTGGTTTTGAGACAACTGCCTTCCCACCTAGGGCTTATGGGAAGTGCTCGGGGTCTCGTTGTTTTTTTTTGTGGAGATATTTTGTCTTGATTTTGTACTCATGCTCAGGTGCCAGACCGTGTGTTGCAACTGCTGTAACATTTTACAGTGTGCGATGGTGTGCTGAAAGTTTTAAATGTATTCGGTGTGATGGGGGTCAAGAAATGAATAGTGAATATACCGGGAATGGGAATGTACTAGTGAAAAATTTGATTTAGTTTCGTCATGTGTGCTGCGGACATCGTCCCATCGTGCTGCTTGCGATGAGATGTACTCTTGTGCGAAAACCTCTAGATGTCATCCTGCAAACATAACTCCAAGGGGATAAGAAAACTGTGAGTGAATAAGCGAACTTAGACTTACACGGCTGCAGATGGAACAAAAGTATAGGAGGCGATTCTGAGCACTGTATATGAATGGTGGTGATGTTGATGAGATTGTCTGATGGTGAGCGATGCAGTGATTCTGATGGATGAGTGTGGCCGTGGGGCGAGAGTCGGAGATGAACATGCTAGTTTATAGTCTTAGCGGACCATCATGGGTTAGTTTTATGTTGTAACCCATTGGACAGTGCCCGTTTAGCGTCGTGGCAGACGTTACGTTACCAGTTTCTAGTCTTAGTGGACTATGCAGAGGCAAGCTAGTTTATAGTCGTGGCAGACTCTGATGGTTGTGACGATGGAAGTTCACTGTCATGCCTGACGGACGCTAGTCTATCGTCATTGCAGACACTGTGGGGTATCAGTTTATTGTCATGACGCCAGGATAGTTGTGGTATCAATTTTAAGTCGTAACCCTGGACTGTTCTGTGGTATCAGTTTACCGTGATGATTCCAGGACGAGCTGTGGTATTAGTTTATAGTCGTGATTCCAGGACTTGCACGTACCTGAGTTTGTGTTCAAACATAGAATGATTTTTTTTTGAGAGAATGTTTGGGAATGTATTACTGAAAGAAAGGTACACGACTATAAAAGTACAAGTACAAGTGGGGGTGGCCCACCCCAAAAGGGGGTGGGGGGGGGAGCCCCGGGCCCCACAAAAGACAGTGAAAAACCATGCCGACCCCCGCACGGCGGCCAAAAACCTCGAAGCCGTACAGACATTCAAAAGACCCCCCCCCCCCCCAAAGGGGGGGGGGGGGGGCCCCCCAAAAGGGGGGTGGGGGGGGGGGGCCCACCCCAAAAGGGGGGGGGGGGGGGCCCCCACCAGAAGGGGGGGGGGGGGGGCACACCCCACACCCACGACGAATGGTTTTAGGTACAAATGATTGGTTAGATTAGCAAACTCATTTCCTTCCATGTCGGTGAGCTTGAATGCTCCATTGTCAAATGCTTTGGTGACCAAGTAAGGCCCTTCCCAGTTGGCTGAGAATTTGTCCGGGTGTTCCTGAACAGCCTTAAGCACAAGGTCACCTTCTTTGATTGGGCGCTTGTTGATGTTATGCTGGTGTCATAGCCGTTGTTGTTTTTGATATCATTCGATCTGATCAAGTGCACGTATGCGCTCTTCTTCCACCGAATCCAGGTCAATGATGCGTAGATCATTATTCTGTCCATCGTCAAGGAGTCTGGTGAGTGTGATCCTCAAAGATGGTACCTGTAATTCCAAAGGTAAAATAGGTTCTAAACCGTAAACCAGACTATATGGTGTTTTACTTGTTGACGTTCGGTGTATAGTACGGTATGCCCACAATGCATACATCAATTGCTCGTGCCATTTTATTTTGCTCTAGGTAAGCATTTTCTTGAGTATTGTGATAATTGTCCTGTTTGTTACTTCCGCTTGTCCATTACTTTGAGGATAGTAAGGAGATGAAAATGAGTGTTTGATCCCCAGACCATCACAAAAGGCTTGGGTTTCGGCACTGCTAAATTGTGGCCCGTTATCAGTGATGATTGTCATGGGAATGCCGAAATAGGTTATAATATTTTCGAGGATGAAATTACATACATGTTTAGAGGTATTTTTTCGCAGAGGAGAAGCTTCTACCCACTTCGTAAAATATTCGGTTGCGGTTATGATGAAACTATGCCCTGCAGAAGATGAGGGTGTTATCGGGCCAATAAGGTCCAATCCCCACTTTTGAAAGGGCCACGTGATTTGCGCTGTGTGCAATTCATTTGGTTGTACATGTATTAGATTACTATGTTTTTAACAAGTGCTACACGTTTTAACCTTGGAGAAACAATCATACTCCATGTGCGGCCAGTAGTAGCCTAAGCGTCTTATTTTCCTTGCCATGGCTTTTGGCGCTATGTGTCCTCCAGATAGTCCCTCATGTACTTGTTCAATAATAGTCTAGGCATCGGTACTACTAACGCATGTTAGCAATATGCCTTCATAGGATAGTCGGCATAGTGTGTCCCCTACCAAGGTATATTGCTTAGAATGTTTCCGCATGATGTGCTTTTGTTTTACTTTGAAAGCGACAGAGCGTAAACTACTAAAGCGTAAGCGTAGATGATCACGCCCAGCGTAGACGCCAAAGACAAACCCTAGCGTAGATGCCCAGCACTTAAACCCCAGCATATACGCCCAACGTGACCCTAGCATAGGTTCAGAGTGCAGAATCAGGTGCCAGCATAAACAGTTTTCCTCAGCGTAAACTTATATTGTCAGCGTAGAGAAGGCGGAGATGGGCAAAGGGAAGGAAGTGGAGGTCCAGGGAAGGAAGGGTCCCGACTTGACATTCGCGGAGGAGACTGAGGCCATGTTGCAGGGCTTGCCCAGGCCAAAGATCCCCTCATGGCCTGTGACATCCCACAGGTAGGCTCTGACCCCTGCCTCTATTGTTATTTCTGTGCTTCTTTTTCGTAGCGTAGATAGTCTCGGCGTATACGCCGAGTGTAGAGGGTTTTTAGTGTATGGGGTTTCTTCGGCATATACGCCGAGCGTAACTGGACTGCGTAATCAGTTTTATTAGCATAAACATTTTCCTGCATTGTTATGTCAACGTAAGTCGCGGCATCTTGAGTTCTGTCATGTGTAAAATCTTGTCAGCGTGATTCGTTCGTTCTCAGCGTAAGTTCTATTTATGACGTATACGCCGAGGGTTTATTCAGCCTATACGTTGTGCGTGGGTTTATCTATGAAGTGGCGTAGACTGTTTATGCTGAAAGCGAACTTGGGCATATACGTCGAGGATTTCTTCAGTGTATACGCTGTACGTGAGGGGTTCGGGCGATAGTGTAAAAGTTCATTGTCAGCGTATACGCTGAGTTGGGCAATGTATAAGCTCAGGGTACAGCGTATACGCTGAGTTTAAGCAACATGTTTTACGCTAAGTGTAAATAGTTATGCTGGCGTATACGCTGGTTTAAGTGGCGTATACGCTGGGTGTAAACAGCTGGTAAAATTTTTTGATTTTAAATGTCAATTTATGATGTAAATTTTCGCTCTTTGATTTTATTTCGAAGCATGGCTGATTGATCGTAGCGTTGCGATTGGTTTCAGGGACAGTAAGCGCTTCCTTATCATCGTTGAACTTGTCGGGGTATTAACTTGGGTTGGCCCCGTTGAAGATGGCAAGGTTCTCTCGGATCTGACCGTCGATAACAATGGGATTTGGTTCAGGGAGGGTGCTTGTGAATTTCTATCCTTCTTGTTAGAGAATTTTGAAGTGGCCATCTGGTCAAACTTCAGCAAAGTGGTTGAACGGAGTGTGGTTGATGCAATGCTGCCAGGGGCTGCGGAGGGTGTCATGGTCTTCATAGAAGACATTGACAAGGGACCACTTGTTAATGAGGATGGTACTACCCACGGGCCTAGGTCAACATGTCCATTAACGTGTGTGTGGGCACTATTGCTGCGAGGGTTAGACTACCTCAACAATACGTTGTTTATAGTTGCTCGCACACACACCTTGTTCCAGAATCCTCCCGGCACGGTATACCAAGTGGCTAGGTAGGACTATTTAAGTTTATCATTTTTCTTCCGTTGTTTCGTGTTTGTCTCTTGTTTTGACATATATCTGTTTATAGGCCGAAGACCAACCTGGATGGGACACTCATTGAAGATGAAGGGATAGCTCTTGCTCGCACTGTGCTGGAGGCATTCATGATGGGCCCCACCCTTCGTGGAACCGTAATGGGTCAAATGAAGGGTTCGATGGTCCATTTTCATAATCCGTTTTCCAAAGGATTTGCGATGTGCAAGGATCATGGTTGGCTTCACGAAGACTGGACAGATCAAGGGCCAGTCTTCCCTCATAACTTTGGCAGCACCTCTAAATCTACCATTAGCGGTAAGTGATAACATTTCTTAGATATGTTAGTGGGTTTTTCTAACTCCTTGAAGTTGCACTGATATGATCCTTTTAAACTGCTTTTACAATTGATGTACCTCCTGGTGGGGACCCCGTGACAATAGGCCGAACTGTGACTACTTTGTCGATGAAGTTCGGGGAGGTGGCTAAGGCACAAAAGTGGTTGTGCAGGCAAGCTCTGTCGTCCATCGCTCGTTGCCTGGATGATGTCAGCCTCATGGAGCTCTTTATGATGCCAAGTCCTGATGTATCCATCGGGGAGATGATCGGGATCCTGGACTCTTTTAATGAGTCTATCTCATAGTACAGCACCTGGATTAAGGGTGTCAAGGTTGTTTTTCATCTGTCGCCCATGTTCTTTTCCAATTTATTTGGCGTGCCGGCAGATGGTTTAAATGTGGTATTAGACAGAGCTCATAAAGAGCTCTAGATGATTTGTGAACTGGAAGGTTGGCTAGGCATGGCCAAGGGTGCCAAGGGGTTCCCAATGCAGGGGAAAGCAAAATTTGTGGAAGTGAACGAATTATATCCCCTATTCTGGGCATAGGTGTTCCCTAAAATCCTTTCTCAGGTGAGGTGTCTTGGGGTTGAGGTTGTTCATGTCATGCGAACTGTCTTGGAAATGGGTATGCGATATAACTGGGCCCAATTTTTATTGTCGGGCATGCACAAGGAGATAGTGCGGTTGCGTTCGAACACTGAGGCGCAATCCCACTTTACCTTTGCATTCTTCGCTGGTTATCTTCGCCGTTTTGCCGAGTTCCTAGAAGTTTGCGCGGACAATAAGTTTGTTCTGCTGGATCGTGGTCAACTAACCTACCCATGGGTCAATCATTTGTTTGCGACTGCTAAATCCCAAGATGCAACCGAAGGCATTGATGAATCTGTTTCTGTTACTACGGGGGGATCATCTGACACTTCTATCCACACACGTGATAGTTTGGGGTTGGAGCCAGAAGATGTACCTTTAACTGCTAGACGAGCAGAACGGGTCATCAAGGAGACCATTGGCCAGGCGAAGTCAAAGCTAAAGAGGCCTGAGTGCACGACTAAGGAAGTCTTGGATGTCAACCAGCCACGCGTGAAGCGCATATGCTTCAAGATGCCTCGTAAGCGAAGCTCACCCACTTATTGCTCTATCACTTTCGTTTTGTTTACAACTTTTACCTCAATCGCTTACGTGTTATTGATATTTTTGGCTTGATTTTAAAAAGTGAGGAAGCAGGCTTTAGAGACCATCACTGAGGAGGAGGAGACTAACACAGAGAAGAACAATGGGGAGGAGAACCAGGAGAAGAGCCATGGTGGAGGGATAGAGTTAAAGGAGACCACCACTGAAACCGAACCATTGGACGATCAGGACACTATCAACCAGATGTTCGGCAGCTTCCTTAAGGGAAATCTGGATTTGGGAGACCCCCCAGAGTGTGACAAGGATCATGGTCCATTTTTCATTTTTTATTTCGTTTTGAATTGCTTGATCAATTATTAGTTCTATGGTATTTCATGTTTTGATCTTGTTTAGATGAAGGCAGTGAGACCAGGACGGTGCGGTTGGACGTACCCATGAAGACGGTTCCCCCTGAGAGGACCGCTGAGGTTAGTTCCCGTATCTGTGAGCCACTTGCTTGGTCAGAAATGCCAAGCAAGATGGATTTTGTGGCTGGACTCGCGAAGGAAGTTGTTGAATGGATCCAGGAGGCTCATCCTGATATGGGTATAGATCATTTAAAGACTTGGAATCTCACGTCTTGTTTATATCACTATTAACACTTATGTTTTTTGCGTGGGCAGGTGCTTAATTGAAATGGGATCCCTCTAAAAGCATTAGCATTGAAAGTTTAACCATGCTTTCCCTAGAGGTGGAACAGGTGCCAAGGCCTATTTACGAGGGGGTTGCGGAAGGCTTTGTGCATAATGCTAAGTCGTTATGGACATGTAGGTGCTCCATCGAGTAGTTGTGGCTACAAATATAGGCAAAAGAAAAGTCCGTCTCTGAGTTTTCAGCGGAACGTGACGATCTAAAGGCTTGGTACGAGTTCGCCGCTGCCAAACTAAGTGGAGATCGCTCTTGGCGAACGTCGGAGGTTACATACACCAGGTATTGGAACCTTCTGAATCGTCATGCATCGCTGACTTGGAGAATGGTGGAACGCAAAGCTGAAATTGATCTCCTGAACCTTAAATGTCAAGATTGGAAGGCTTTTGCTTCCAAGTTTCGTAAGTGGGGTCAAGATGAGAAAAATCACAAACATTACTACAAGAAGTCGTTAAAAGAGGTGTCTGTTGAAAAGCGCCAACTAGAAATGTTTATGCAAGGTTTAGGTTTGCGTTCGGCCTTCGATACTTTTGCTTAGAATACAACTATGGAAATAGAGTCGCCTACAAGGGTGATCACAACTGCGTCTGGGGAAACATCGGTGGGTGAGTTTCCTTTGAAACGTCCTACCTGGTCGGCTGTTGACAAGGGCAAGACTTTGGAAAACATCGACCTAGGCCTTGATGGGACAGATTGGGCTAGCATTTTAGAAGAGGAAATCCTTCGTTGGCTGGAATTTGGCTTAGGGGGATCTCCTATGATAAGCGTTTTGTTCTTATGGAGTTGATTTATCGAATAATTTTTTTTTAAAAAAAAATCTTGTCACTCACTGGTTCTTACGTCGGTTGTTTGTTTTCGATATTTTCAGGATGAAGGTGGTGATGATGCCCAAGAGGCTGGCCCTAGTGGAGCAAGGGCCCCTGACGCTAGTTGATTTAGAGAGGATGAACCTCCCGCCTCGGATGTTTAGTGTTTTAAGTTTTTGAGTTATTGTTGTTTTGTTTTTGACTCATATTTATACGAGAGATTGTAACGACGGAAAACGTCGGTAGCTGGAAATACCGACCGAAGTTCCGTGTACACAGCCTTAACCGCGGATCCGCGTGAGGGCTAAGCTGGAAAAAATGAATCCGCGGTGCCCTGAACGGTCTTGTCGATCAGACAGGGACTTACGGGTCAGTAAAAGCGATGATGATTCGATTACGAACTTTCGTGCATGTGTCGTGATTTTAATGCGAGAGATCGTAAAAACGGAGCGAGACAACGATGTAAATAGATCGCTACGAAGATAACGTCAAAAATAAAGAAGACCGGAAAGATGCTGATTCGGGAGAGAAAACAGGGTGGATGTTGCAAAGATCAAAGATCTATGTCTCAATGCTGGATCTGGTAAATGTTTGCGTGTGTATTACGTTACAATGGGAGAAGACTCCCAACAACTGAATATAAAATGAGCACAAAACAACAAGAAAACTGTCTGAACAGAAATCCGATCTACCTCGTAGGCCAAAGCTTAGGCGCGAAAATGGTCAAGCTCTGAAGTCTATCGATCTTTTTGAACGACAGGACCTGCTAACTGGGCAAGACACCTCCGCGATTCCTGTTCTGCTTCTTTGCTTCGGGTGGATCTGCTGTTTTGGGCTCGGCGCACTGCGTTCCGTTTCTATTAAAGGATGGTATTTGCGGCGGTCGTCAGGAGGTTGCTCTTGTTTTCTCTGTTCAAGGTAATAGATGTGTCCTTGCTCAGTGAAATGCTCTTGTCCTCTTGATCTGCTGCCAACAAAAACGATGAGTGCTCAGGTGCTCTGGTTTTTGCTCTGATTCTTTTTCCCCTTTTTTCTTTTTTTTTCACCGGGGTATATTTGTCAACCGGGGTATTTTTAGGCCGCGAGACGTGAAACCCTGATGATGTGGGCCCGAACGTCGCGGGTTTCGCTGATGCGATTCTTTTAAGTCGAACTGCGACTACGCACAACATGCTTGTTTGCGTGCTGTGCGTGTAAAGAGCAGGCT